>LJSK01000154.1:4815-26033 GCA_001299535.1 Leptomonas seymouri
TTTTTTTTTTTTGCTGTGCGTTTGTACCTCGTAAAGAGCGCAGCGGGCGGTGCTTCTTGTGTCCAACGTGATCTGCGCTGAGCCGCTTTGGACTCCATTGTGAGGGTTTCCCTCTTGTGTGTTGGCGTGCTTCAAGTGATGAAGAAAAACGGCGTCGATGTCCGGCGTGTTCTATCAGTACTTTCCCTTTTCTTTAGCTCTCTCTTTTATTTGTTTATTTATTTTTGCTTCACCTTTTCTGTATTGTCCTTCGTTTATCAAACCTTGACGCTCTTTGGTTTCGTTCCTTCGCAGTTGCGCTCTGCACTTCCTCATGCATGCCGGCACGGGGTGAAGAGACAGCTCATTGAGGACGACGTAAGTCGAGTCTTTGACGGTCCTTCAACGAACGGTGCTTTTTTTTTTTTGGAATCGTGCTTTACATCCTTATAAAGAAACAAGAGCAGGAAAGGAAGCAGCTGATACGTCTCATGCAGACACATGCAGGCAAGCGGAGAACAACCACCACCACTATCAATGCCATGCTATCAAACGTTATGTGTGCCTGGGTGGCTTTCCGCCACTCGCACCTTTGCCATAGGCAGCGGTGGGTGCTCTTGGAGACCCCTCCCGCTTGTGAGCATCCGGCTGCGTTGTCCTTAGCCAGCACCGTAGTCGCCGACGCTACGGACCAGTGCCACTGGACGGAGTTCTGTTCACCTTGTGCCGTTCCAGAGCTTCTTTTTCTTAATAAGAAGCCCAACTTTTCTTTTCCCTTCTCCTGCGCCTCGACTTTGCCTTCATCAATGGCCAACCAAACGCCCCTTGATGATGTACTGAACCTTGTGCCTTCCCCATTCTCTCCCCCTACCCAACAATAACAACGACCACAACACACTTCACTCTGTTTACGACATACGTGTGCACACCCATGCCCGCACACGTCACCGCTCTGTCGTACCCTGGGATTCCTTCGCGCAGTTGTACCACATCCTTGTATTCTCATTTCGACTTCGTCTTCAATCACTTCTTTGTTTGTTTCTCTCTTCCCTGTTTGCGCTCTGTGTACTGCCGTTTTCTTGTTCCCTTGTTTCATGCGACGTTACCGTCTAATCCCTTTGATCTAGCTACTTATTTTTCTTTGGTGCTCTGTGCCCTCGCCTGTCATTCCTGTTTGCTTGCTTGCCGTCTCTCTCTCCCTCTCTCCTGGCTTCTCATACCCGGTGCACACGACGCGGATACACATTAAGCAAGTTGCTTCCTTCATTTCCTTCTTTTTTATATTGGTTAGGCGTGCTTCTCTGTGCTCCGTCGTATCGCCTCCCCTCCCTCCCCCTCCGTCGATATCCGACAGTCGGACCGGACGTCGCGCACTGCCAACAACAACAAAAACTTCGATTACGGACACCCGTAGCGACGCACTTCTCCCATCGCGAAGCTCAGGAGTTGCGCTGTGCTTTCTCTCTCTCTCTCTCATTATTATTCAAACCAATTTTATACACCTGCAGCCCGCACCGTTGCGTGTTTCTGCCCCCCCCCCCTGTCGGCTGTGCCTGCCCCCATCCCTTCCTCCCTCCCTCTCTCTCCAACAAAATCAAGATACGCCTGCCTCCCATCAAGGAGCTGGAAGAAGATGGAGCCTCGAACCATCCTCGCGACCACCCCTATGATGGTCTGCGATGCCTTCACGACGGATCGCTTCAAGGGTAACCCGGCGGCGGTCTGCCTAGTTCCCACCTCCGTCTACTGCATGGAGTGGTCTGCTGTGAGCAGCCTCGAGGCGAGCTTCGGCCGTGGCGAGCCGGAGCCGCTAGAGACCAACATGACGGAGAAGGAGCGTGAGGAGGCGGGTGAGAAATACGCGGCGGAGCGCAACATCAAGATGGGCAAGGCCTTCCAGCAGGTCGCGAAGGAGATGAACCTGTCTGAGACGGCCTTCGTCTACCGCCTGCCCGCCTCGCGCATTCGCACTATCCAACAGCAGATCATGCGGAAGTGCAATGAGTTTGAGCACGAGTATGAGGAGAAGGTGCGGAAGGACGAGGAGGTGCGCCGCCGCATGAGCACCGCGGTCACCGAGGACGATGAGAATCCGGCGACCTTCACGTCGATGGCGCCGGACCAGTCTGGCGGCACGGACAACGCGCCTTCCCCGCTCAACACGAAGCGCACCGGCGGTGTGAACACCGCCGCGCCGCCCTCACCCGGCCTGCTCCCCAGCTCCAGCTTCTCGATGCCTTACTTCGGTGCCAGCTTCCTTGACGCCCGCTGCTCTTCGATGGCGAACTTCGGCGGCGAGCAGAGCAGCCGCCCGCGCCGCATGCACACGCAGTGGTTCGGCCTCCGCTGGTTCACCCCCACCAAGGAGGTGAAGCTGTGTGGCCACGCCACCTTTGCCGCGGCACACGCCATCTGCGAGGTCTCGCGCCTCTGCCAGTCTGAGAACACGCGCCACCTCGTCGCGAACATCCCAATGGAGTTCTTCGTGCCCGCGCAGACGGACGTGTTGTGCTTCGTGACCGCCTCCGGCATCATCAGCGTGCGCCGCAACACCGGTATGGTGATGGGCGGCAGCATGTCGATGCTGAAGAGCTACAACTTCGCCTCTGACGTCTACGAGGTTCACTTCCCCATGACGGAGGCGTTCTCGGTGAAGGAGCAGGTGCCGAAGGAGATGTTTCAGGAGGTAGCGGACGTTCTCGGCCTACCCTACGGTGCGGAGTGCGTGGAGGACATTGCCTACTCCAAGTCGGCACACTACTACATTGTGCGCCTCTCCACCCCGCAGAACGTGCTAGAGTGCCGGCCGGATATGTCTGCTATGCAGCGCTTGTTTACCTCCGCGCAGTTCAAGGCGGCGCAGCAGGCCCACCCCGACGTGCTGGGCCCCGTCCAGGGCCTCGGCGTGACCGCCTTCAACGGCGGCATGCTGACCAGCGGACCCGCGGCGGACGCCGATGTCGTTTCTCGTTTTTTTGCCCCGTGGATGGGTGTAGACGAGGACCCAGTCACGGGCACTCTCTATACTGCTCTCACCCCCTACTGGCTGCGCCTGCGGCAGAAGGGACACTACAAGGTCGGTGACCAGCTGCAGTTCTACCAGGCCAGCAAGCGTGGCGGCTTTGTGACGGGCATCATCATTGGTCGCAAGGCGGAGCGCATTGCTTTGGTGGGCCCCGTGCTGACGTTCATGCGCGGTAACTGCGTCTTCGACGTGGAGGAGGAGCAATAAGATGGGCCCTCCTCTCCCCTCACGTTCTTCTGTTTTGTATCGTTGTGCGAGGCGCTGCGTTCATCTACCACCGCCACTTCCAGTCACGACGAAGAGAGGACATACCCATTGTGGTTGTAAGGAAGGCAGTCACGGCTCCGTGCATCTTCGCTCATGTGCTCCTCACCGAGCGAAAAGAAGAAAGAAAAAAAAAAAATATGGACGATGGGGCAAGGGGAGAAGAGGCGGCTCGGCACGCACGATGTGTGCCGTCACGGGCTTGGCACCGCCGCTTCTTGGCTGACCAAGCAACTGCAACAGCAAAGCAAAGCGAAACGAAGCACTCCTACTTTTCTATTTTCCGCTTCGTGTGTGTGCGCGCGCGTGCGTGCCGCGGCGTGAGAGCACTGACTACGCTACTGCTCGTCAAGGGGAGAAGCAAGCAGGCAGATCGAAGGGGTGCTGGACACACGTGACCGAGCTCACTCCCCCGAATAATATCGACCTCTCGCTTTCATATATATATATATATCTGCGCTCCATGAACACCTGAAGAGCTATGTCGCTGAAGCATGTCAGAGTACGTTGACACCGTTGCAAGCCTGCATGTTGCTCCCTGTTCTCTTGCTGTTCCTATTTGTTATTGTGATTAGTTTTTGCTGCTCTTCCAAACGTCGTGGGTGCACTGACGGAGGGGGTGGGGGTGGGGGCGTAAAAGCGGGGGCCCAACAAGGAATTCTCCCTTCACTCTTTTTTTTTCCCTTCTTCCGTCAGCATTGACAATGGAGGGGTGGGGGTGGGGGGAGAGAGTGAGGGGCTGCATGTGCCCCCCTCCCCCCCCCTACCCCAGCATGTTCGCTCATTTACTTATTTGTTTGTCCATGTATGGATCTTGTGCCCTTCCTTGTCCCCCCCAGGTGTGCTTTGACACGCATAAACGCTATGTATATGCGCGCACATATATATATTCATATGTATATACATACATACGTAGTGATTTGGTTTCTGGTTCTCTTGCCTCCTCCAGCAGCAGACGACAACGATGACAAGAAGAGAAGTGGCAGCGGACTTCCGACGCAACAACGTTGGCAAACGGAAGAATGAGGAAAGGGCATCTACTTTTGCGTTAGTGGCTTGGCGTCTCTCTGCGTTGCTCGAATATTGTATTCTCCTCCCCTCCCCCGACTCCGGCAGACGCCGTCGCCACAATGGAACACCGCCAGCTTCAAGCTGTTTCTTCTTTTTTCTTTTTTTTGTTATTTCTGTATAGCATGACCTGCATGTGTGTGGCTTTCTTTTTGTTCCTCAGTCGTACACACACGCGCGTATTCCTCCCCCCCCCTCACTTCACCCCCAAAGTAACTGTGAAAGTTGTGAATGAAGGTGTGTGTGTGTGGAGGGCGGAGAACAGCGCCTCTCAAAACAAATAGAATACATGAAGCGCACACATGTGTTGTTGTTGCTGTTGTTGTTGGCGTATTGATGTTTACTATTGATGTTTCTCATGCCGTTTTCTTTTTTCTTTCTTTTAGGCAGCAACATGAGCAGTCGCACAAACACCTATTGCCTGGTTGATGTGTGTGTGCGCTTGGCGCCGAAATGAACTACGCTAGCTCCTCCTTTTCTTCTCCTATTTATGCTTCTAGAGGATGACGTACTACACGTATTTGAAGCTGCTTCAGCAAGCGCGCACCTACCAGTGTGCGTGAGATGCGCCGTTGCAAGAATTGACATGTGTTTGGATATCGATAGAGGTTCTTTTGATTTTGTTTGCCGCTTCCCCTGCGTAGCTAATGAAGTTTTTGCCTCACAGGAAGGCCTCAAGCGAGTACTGCAACGAAGTAAAGGAACACACGCACACACACGCAAAGGGAGGGAGGAAGGAGAGAGCGCGGGGAAAGACGGGGGCAGCTCCGCCTGATGCATATTCTGATTCTTGCAAATGGAAGCATGCAGCATCCCCTGCTCGCTCGCTCTCTTCTTCTTTTCGGGTTTGTGTTGGGCTACACAGCGAAGTCAAGAACAGAAAGACGACGTGCGTATACATATAAATATAAGTGTGTGTATCTCTCTCGGCGTGTGTGTGTGTGCGTGCTTCTGTGCGTGCGTGTTGGTCCTGGTAATGCAGAGGAGTACAAGTTCTGTTCTTTTTCAAAATGTTCTCCTTCCAGCTTGTATTTTCTAAGACGCACACGGGGGCACGCGCTGTATTGACTCGTGCGCGGGCATTGGCATGCGCAAATCCACGGTTTGAAGAAACATGAAAAGGTGTATGTATGCAAGAAAAAGCGCCATTCGGCATTTTCATGTTTATATATATTCCGATTTCTTTTCTACGTACAAGGGGATACGCACTCACGCGCGCGCGTGCACACACACACACACACACACACACACACACAAGGCTGGTGCAGGCTGGATCTGTGCTGGATGCTGAAGCGTTTATGGCTAAGACTTGGGTGTGACGCTGAGACAGCGGGGGTGAATATGCGTGGGGAAAGCAGCATAGCTACCGTAGCAGGACACAGCGTCTTCTACAATGTTCAATGACAATGTCTCTGCTCTTGGTTTCATTTCTCTTTTTTGTTGGTGCTACGCTGCGTCTCTCCAGCCCCTTGAGACATCAAAGAGGACACCGTCTCCGGTCTTCAGTTGTCGTTCGATCCTTTGCTGTGGAAATCTTCAGCTGCCGCCACTTGTTGTCTCGCCCTTCATATGTACGTTTCAGACTCTCTCTTTTTATTTTAAATTTTTATTTCTGTTGTTATCGACATTTGAGTTCTCTGCTCACTATGCACTTACGTGTGTGCGTGTCCAGCTGGCGTGAGTGGTGGTGCCCTCGAGGCGCTGCCATGGGCGTTGTTCTTCGCAATTGTGAAGCACAGAGGAGCAGGAGAGAGGAAAAAGAAAGTGATCTCGAAAGCTAATATGAAAGAGAGCGATAGCGAGAGCGCGGGGAGTGGGGTAGGGAGCCAAGAGGTGGTCTGCGGCCTGAGCCCGAGACTGAGCCTCTTGTGAGTTCGCCAGCCTCGTTCTTTTAATTTTTTTCCTTTCTTTTTCTGTTTCTCTTTGACGTTCGCATGCAGCGCAAGGGCAGAGGAAGGAAGGCGTGGGGGTGGGGGGACTTGCACAACAACAACAGAAGCAGCATCGCCCGTCTGTTTGGCGTGCACGTGCCCCCTCTCTCTCGATTTGCTTGTCTTCTTTTTGTGACTGAAAAGAAAAGAAAGTACAGAAGAGGGCGGACTTAAGCTGAATCAATAATCAAAAAAGGCCCCCCAAAACAAACAAACAAATTTTTTTTTTTAAAAGGAGTTCACAGGATAATGCCGGCACGCGTTTATTCATCCGATTGTTTCTTCGCGGATATCCCTTCTTCAGATGCGTTGTGCATGTTGGGTGTTGCTCGTACATGTTGTGGCTTTTCTTCCTTTTTGATGACGATGATGTGGCTCTCCCTTTCGTTGTTTATTTATTTGTTGACTTGGTTGTTGTTTGTTGTTTTCTCCTGTAGTGCTAAGTAAGAATCGTTGAGTTTCCTGTGCGTCGTGGACAAAGGAACTGAACATTGGCGACAACAGGTTGCCTATCAGGCAGGGGCGAAAGCGGTGTCTCTCCGCGCTCCACGAAATGCAGCCGCACACGCCGATGGGGGAGCAGCAAGTTTATTGAAATAAACGTGAAAGGAAGCGACCAGCGTATGAATGAGTTGTTCGCACTGACTTTTCTTTTCCCTTTTTCTGTTCGATTCATTTGCTGTTCGTACCAATGCACCTCTGCGCCCGTTGCCATTTCTCACTCAGACTTCACAACCCTGACGAACGTATCTTGGGCAGTGGCGCGCTCGGTCGTCGGCGGGGGAGCGAGCTCTAAGTTGGAAGGGCAACATCTCTTGCTTCGCTAGAAGCCGGCGGAGTGGGGGTGGAGGTGGGGGACGAGCGACACAACCTTACTGCGACCTTGCGATGCAGAAGCGGCACTCTTCACCCGATGAGGGCGATAGCGGCATGCGAGCTGCGCTGAAGGGCGCGTGAACATCTTCTTCTATCTTCCTTTTGCCCCCTCTCTCTCTTTCTTTAAATTGCGTTGACATACATGCGCTCATGATGCACGACCTCTTCAGCAGCTTCGTACGCACATGCACGACGGATGCATGTGTATGTTGTATCTCATATACCCAACATCTGCCTTAGAAAAAATATAGTTTATGTGCTGAACTTTGTTCAGTTGGCGCTGTCTGAATTATCTCAAGTGCCCTGGAAAGAAGCGCGTTGCGGCGTCTGCTGGCGGTGGTGCATCTCCGCAACAACAACAACAACCGAATATTTCTTTTCCCTCGGATTGAGTCCTTCCGTCGCAGTCTTAACGGTCGGATAAGCACAACGCACTTCAACGTCACGCACAGATCGAATTTCGTGGAGCTTTTAAAATTTGTATTGTAGCCGTATTGTTGGCATCTATTGTGGGTGGCGAAGGTGTTGCATGAATCGGTCGGCGGTCGTGGCCTTTTCTTTTTGTTTTCTTTCTTTATCCGGGAGGTGCTCCTCACAGCCGCACAAGCTCTACCCTCCCTCCACCCTCCACGGGCGCGTAACATCATAATCAATCGAGGCGATAGGTGCTTAATTAACTGTGGACATCGCCGCCGTATTCTGTAAACAGTTGCTCGGCACACAGAACAGGAGTGACAACAGGAGCAGCATGCGCCGCTGCATTCGCCAGCGGCAGTTGTTGCGACGACTGCCGTTGCTGACGGCGGGTGTGCTTCTGTGTCTTTTGCTGTTGGACAGTCCGTGCTTTCGCGGCGCCGTATCGGTACGAGCTGCCACAGCCACCGATCAAACTACAAGTCCGCTCGACACCGGACGTACGCCGAATGCAGAGAGCACCTTTAATAGTCTCACGGAGCTCAATCAACATGTGTTTGGGGCACCGCACAGCTTTCATCCAGCGACATCTTCCGGGAAGGCAAACGATAGAGAAGGCGGCGGTAGCGGCGGCGACACGGGCTACTACGGGTCTGCTGCCACCGCTGCTGTGACGGAGAGGGAAACTGAAGTCGCGGAGGCGCTGGCACTGCATAAGGCCTTGGTTTCGTCGAAGTCATATGCACCTGAGAACCCCGAGGTGACCGCTGCCTCTGGTGAGGACGCTCGCTCAACGGCGCCATCGCCGCGGTTGTACAACCGCGGCGACTTTGCTGAGGTGAATATGAGCGCTGCGTCCATGTGCTCCGCCGACTTCACCTGCCCGCAGTCGTCGATGGTGTGGGCGAGTGGGTCGTTCACGGGGACCGGAGTCCTCACGCCGCACAGTCTCACCCTCCCTGTAGGGCTGCAACTGAGGTTCAGCCTATGCTGCCAATACAAGTTTGATGGCACCCTCCTGCGCAGCCACGAGCTGTACGACGCCTTTCTCCAGGAGCTCCTGCAGGCATCGCCTTTTCAGGTTCTGAGCGCTGCGGAGAAGCGCCAGCTGTTCCCGCAGCACCGCGTTTTCATCGTCGACACCCGGGGCAAAGGGCGCGTGTACAACTCGAGCTCCACGCTGACCGAAGAGGACGTGGCAAACCACAATGACGGGGATGGCGATGTGTTGGTGCTGACCACGGGTCTTCTATCACCGGCAGCCTTGCAGTCGATCCTGTCTTCCGCCCCAGCACTCGCGTACAGTGGCAGCAGCGGTAGCACAGACGGCAATGATGACGCGCCTGCACACAACTCGTTAGGGGGCGGAGGGACCCGTAATAAGCTCGATACACGGGCCACCACAACAGGGGATGCGGAGAAATCTTTGCCTGGCGTCGATGTGCAGCTGCGCATCACTAATCGCGTGCTCAAGTGCAAGTGCCCGCACATCCTCAACGTGATGCCTCTGCTGCACGTGCGCAGAGACGCGCTGCCACCAATTTCAATTTCGGGTCTCGGCTCGCACTGCGGCGTGCAGCCCTCACAAAACGCGACAAAGCGGTCGTCTGTTAGTGCGAGTGGGGATGCCCCGATGCCTCGCCCACGCATCCACCGGGCTCGCCGCGCAGACGGCACGGAGGCTTTCGCCGCCTCCTTCGAGTTGATGCAGCGCCTGCCCCCGACAACGCTCGTAAGCTGGACCGTTCGACAGGTGGCGGAGGACGAGCAGAGGAATGAGAAGGACTCGCTGTCCAGTGCGTCTTCGACTACCGTGCTGCGCCACACCCGCTTACTGCCGATAGTGATGGATGGGTCAGGCCGTGTGCAGTACAGCAGCGCCGCAAGCCCGTTTTTTTTCATAGATGCGGATGTGCGATACGAAGTGTCCGTCACCGTCTCGCGTGGGCCGCTGAGCTCCAACATCAGTTTTCAAACCGCAGAAGGTCGGGGAGAGGCTGACCGCGGTGGCAGCGACGGACGACGCTCAGCAGGCGTGAGGCACCTGCACATTACCCGCCGCGCTCACGGCCGCTTCGTGCTGCGGCTCCCATTAAATCGCAGCTGGGACCTGCCGCCGGTGCATCCGGACCCGCATTTCGGATTCCACCGATTCATGAAGCTGGCAAACGCCACCCTGAGTCGCGCCGAGGTAGCTGCGGCGCTGAACCCGAGGTTTCATCCGTCATCCCGCTCTTCTTCTTTCGCATCTGGATCAGAGGGTGAGCCCAGTAGCGGTGGTGCGGGTTGGTTTGGATTGGGCCGATGGACCGGTAGCGGCAGCGTTTCTTCCACACGTAATCGAACGCTGTCCTACTACGGCTATTGGGAGCACATCCCACTTCAAGATCAGCTTCTACCACAGCGGGCGGTGCACGTGCCTTCTAATCCTTTCACGGACCCGGTCTTGGAAGGCGTGCCGGTGCCGCTCTTCATCGGCCGGAATCTGCTAGCGTACGTGGTACGTGACGTGGACGACGTGTGCGATCCGGTGGTGCTGGAAGGACGCGAAATTTGGGCTGTGCAGAGCGTGGTTCAAACCCCAGGTCCGGTCACGGCGTGTGCGGAGCAGACAGACGTCTCGGCGCTCGTGCTACGTGAGCTGTATCTGCGGATGCGAAGTGAGCCGAAGATCGCCGTCACGGTGCCGAAAACGTCGTGGTCGACAGATCGCACGCGGCCGGCGGAGGTGGCTTCAGAGGGCTCTTACCGTTGTAGCGCACTGGACGCAGACTCCGGCACGGCGGTGCCACCGTGTGTGGCGACGCCAAGCAGCGAGAGGGACGGCAGCGAATGCTTTGCCTCTCTGCACATGAGCCATCGAGGCGTGCATGAAGTAGTGTGGGTGGTGCGAGTAGCGGTGCGTGACGCGCGGCTGGTCACACCGGAGAGCTTGGATCCGCTCTACGCGAGTGTTGTAAAAGCAGCGAACCCTGCCGACATGAGTTCCGACGCCGCCACAGTGGTCGTAGAGGTGCGATCTCGCCCCCTGCTCGTGGTGCGTCGACAGGCCAGCTACCCCGCCGTGGTGAAGGTGGAGCTGCCGATGCACGCACGTCATTGGACTGTCACCGCGCCGCACATCCACCCCGCACCCGTGCGTGCCTCCTTTGCCGGACGTACGAGAGGTGGTGGGAGCCACAGCGGGCGGCGGGTGCATGATGTCTTGTCCGACAACACACCAACGGGGCACTGGCGATCGCGTTGGCCGATTCGCGTGCTGTCCGTGGACGAGCGCCTCACAGCGGAGCTGGACACCAATGATGTACCGAACACGCAACGCATGCTTCCGCGCGGTACCCTCGAGTTTGTGGCTGAAGACAGCGGTGAGGTGCTGTCGCTGCCGACGCTGACCAGCGACGCAGAGCGAGCCCTCTCCTACACCGCGAAGTGCCCGGATACAGTGGTGGAGTATGAACTCCACGTGGTGGCCTTCCCACCCCCGCCCGTTACACCGGTGTACGCACCCGTCTACACCGAGGAAGACTGCGTTGTCCTCGTGCCACCACGCGCTGTTCGTAAAGATGAAGTGGCGGAGTGGCGTGTGCCGCCGTGTGCCGCGGCTGCGGGTTCGGGGGGACGTGCACCATATCTGGTGGAGCGTACGCTGTCGGTGGAAGAACAAGAGGAGCACGCGTATGTGACGACTTTGGGAGATGGGGGAGAGCCACTGCTATCGCACACCCAGACCGTTAATGCCTCATCGCGAAGCAGCACGCTGACAACAGCATCGACAGCGACAGTGACACGCCAGGCTCTCACGGCGCTCATGGCGTGTGGTGTTGGAGTGTATCAGCGATGTGATGTTGTGTGGTCAGTACGCAACCTCGTCGCGGAGGTGCGGAAGACGTACTCGCTGCGACGCTGCCAGCGGCCACCAGAGGTGCTGTTTCACGAGGACAATCGCCAGCGGCGCGTGTCGTACCCACCGAGCGGTGTGTTCGAGTTGCCGACCCTGCAAGAGACGGCATATGTGCCGGTGAGCGCAACTCCGGCTAACAGTGGTGTTGAGGGAGCTGCTGTGAACGCGACGGCGCTGATGAGTCGTCAGCGCCGGCAGCGCCACGTTATCCCCATCGCTGGCTATCGCAGCACGATGGGCTACTCTTTCAACTACACGGGCTTGCAAGAGCACTTTGAAATTCATCTGCACCCCTTGCCCGATACCGTGGCGCATCAGCTGGTGAACACGCGGCACGACTACGTTGAGGCGAAGGACGGATCCATGGTTTTGCGTCGTCACACACTGACGGACCTGCAACTGCCACCGGACCAGCAGCAGCAGCAACAACACGCCGCAGCGTGGGAGGCGATGCGAACCGACGGCCCCAACAGCGACTCTTTCTGGTCTGAGTATCAGCCGAACCGGGCCACGACGGCCACTACCGGCACGGAGGGTGGTGCGCCGACCTCATCCACCACGCCGTCCATCGAGTTCGAGGCACGGGTGCAGCAGGAGCGCTTGCGTGTGCAGCAGCGCAGCCGCCAGATAGATGAGGCCCTGGGGAAGACGTACATCGTCGTGCACGAGGGCCAAGCGCGGCGGCTGCGTGTGGCCGATGTGGGCAACTCCTCTCTCTTTTCCATGGACTACGTTGTTCGCGGCTCCGCAGCGGCTCGCAACGCCGAGGCAGAGGAGGACCATCGCGAGTTCAGGCGACGTGGAATGTGCGTGGAGCGGCCAGGCTACTTGGCCGTGCTGGCGGTCAACCCGCGTGGATCGGTGACGGAGGACGAGCGCTGCGGGACGATTCTGCCGGCTCCACCGGCTCCTGCCGTTGCTGTGCTGCCTTTCTGCGCTCCGCATTACACCTTCGCGCGCTACCCAGAGCTGTCGTCGGTGTACGGCTACGAATACACGTGGACGTGCCCGGAGAGGGACATCATCACGGTGCGCAAGCACCACCCGACATACTCGGTGCTCTCCCACACGCCAGCTGCTGCGTTGAAGTCGAAGGCGAGACATGAAGCACTCTGTGAGTTGGCCGTGATAAACCACATCACCCAGACGGAGCAGCGGGATTGGTTCCTCGTACGACGTGTCTATCCTAGTCCGTTGCCGCCGACCGCACTCGCCGTGCTGAGCGACAACGCGGCGGACTCCTTACGGATCGTTACGACAGTGCCATCCCCGCGTCAGCGAGGGTCGCAAGGCCGTAGCGAAGCTATGTCAAGAACTCCAACGAGTAACGGCACAAGGGCAGTTGTCACAATGGAGGAATTGTATCGCGCGCCGGCGAACACCTATCCCTTCACCAAGGCCCGCCGCGTGGTGGGTAAGAGTGTCGTGCTGCACGTGGATGCCCCGTCAGAGACGGGCAAGGCGCAGTGGGCTGTGTCGAGTATCGTCCCCGCCACCACCACCTCCGTCGGCACGCAGGTGCTGATGTCCGAGGTGCAGTTTCAGAAGCTGTACCGCCATCCAGCCGCTTTAGCACGCGGCCGAGGTGGGTCGACGGTGCTTGTGAAGGGTCTGCGCACGCCTGGTCTCTACACCCTCACGCACACCCTCCCGGACCCGGAGAACCCATCCGTGTGCCCCCCTGTAACGTTGACCGAGATGCTCGATGTTTTCCACGCACGGGTGCTGGAGAAGGAGCTCTATGTCTGCGGTGACACGGCGGCTCTGCAGGCGGTGCCCATCCCTCGCGAGATGGCCCATGAGTTCATCGGCCAGTGGGAGGTGCTGTCGCTCGCCACGGATGAAGAGACGGTGTGGACAGACGGTGCCAACTTGGCTGGAATTCGTTTCGAGCGTGGTAGGCGGGCAGAGACGCTCGTGCATGGGCTCCCCTTTGGTGTTGTGACGATGCGGTGGGCCATCTATCGTCGGCTACCTTCAAGCAAGCATCTCGCAGATGACTTGGGGGACCCCTCTGCTGTGAGTGGGAGCGGGCGAGCGCATCCTGATGGAGGGACTGGTGCTAGTGCAACAACAGCAGCGCAGCAGCATGTGCTGGTGGACTACGATACCGTAGAGGTCTTCGTGATGACGGAGAACTTGCCCTCGCACCGGCTCGTGACGCTGGCAGACCAGGTCACCATCCTCACCACCTCCTCTACGAAGAACTGGAAGCTGGTGGACGTCGTCAGCGGGCTGGGCGACGGCACCAGGGCTGGCGGCTCCGCCTTTGAAAACCTGCGCCTGTCGCACAGCACCTTCGCCAACAGCACCCAGAGCTCCATCCACCCGTTTGTGGAAGTCATGGACAGTGGCAAAGCGCAGGAGACGGTGCTTCAGGCCTACTATGGCCTCCACCCTCGGCCGGGCAGCGGCGCGCTGACGCTTCACCACCTGCCTGTCGGCACCGTCCACCTGCGCTACGACGTCGTGCCCTCGCAGAGCGTTTTTGGTAAGATGATTGGACACACGTGCGCGTTGCAGGGCCATTACGATGTGGAGCGTGTATCGGCCTACTTGACTGCCACAACCTCGCTCGACCATGAGTGTGACGGCTACACCGGGCGGGGGCGCATTACCCTGTGTCTGCACACGGAGGGTGTTGGGATGACGAAGGGCGGCACACCGGGATCAGGCTCCGCAAAGGGGCAGAGGCATGATGCACAAGCGCAGACGCCGCCTCATGCTCTGTTCTGGCAGTCGCAGGTGCGTCTGGCAGCGCCAGAGACGCTCGAGGACATCATCAAGCGTGGGGCGCGTGAGGTCGAGCAGCTCAGCCGCGGCCGCTGTGCTACGCCGTGGTGGGTGGCGCGGAGCACGCGGTGGCTAAACATCTCTTACACCTCGTCCCTGACCGCGCCGAAGGCGGTGGGGCCCGTGGGGCTGTCAGGCCGCTGCGTTTCCTTCATTGTGAAGGCCGGTCGCCACTTGTCGCCGCGTGAGGCCTCGCAGCCTCTTTTCATGGCGGTGCCTCGGGCGCTCGCTTCTGCAGTGGGTGGCGTGGGCCCCGGTGGCGTAGACCGCGAGAGTCGTCACAGCGGCAGCACGTCTGCCACTTGCCCGTTCCATGGGGACTTCATTTCGACCCGCGTGATCGACGGGACGCCGCTGGTGGAGACCGGTGCGGTGCGGAAGGCATCTGCGGCCACACCGTCTGCTGCTGGCTCTCCATCCTCGTCATCTTCGGGGCTCTTCTTTGGCCTTTCGCAGCTGTTTCAGCTAGGCCTTCCGCACACGATAGGACGGGGCGAGAGGGGTGCGAGCAGCGGCGACTACGACGGTGCGTGGGGCATTCATTTCATGCCAGTGCTGCAGTCGTCCTCGCTGCGACGCGTCAATACCACGATGCGGCCCATGGTGGGGCTGCGAGGCGCGTTGGATGATGTGACGACGGAGCTGAACATCAGCGGCCTTGGTAGCGCATGGCGACACGGTGAGTACAGGGATGAGCACGGGAAGGAGGATGTGGCAGCGACTGTGCTGCTGCGTCTTGATCTGACGAACGCTAAACACGCTGGTGGGTTCACTGTCTTCGCTTCAGATCAGGAGGCCAGGGAGCTGGACGCAGCCTCCTCTTCTCTTTTCACTACTGCGCCACCGCCACCCCTGCCCGTGCCCCATCAAAGCCTCTTATACAAGTGTGTCGTAGGAACAGTGCGGGGGTCCGATGTGCTGCAGTACTGGTCCGAGACGAACCGGCCCGACGGCCGCGTTGATCGCACTGCCCAGGAATGGCTAGACTACGTTTATGCAGTGCGTGATGCCCCTGTGGCCTGCGACGTGCTCTTTGCATCGCTGGACCACCTTCTGTCAGAGACGTATGATCCTTCTTACAGCGCCCCACAGCACACAAGCAGCGGTGGGAGTAGTATGAGCCGTCGTGCGCTATCGAAACCCTCGCAGCAGCAGCGGCAGAAGCCACGGTACATATCCTTGACACAGATGGAGCAGCAGGTGGAGCGTATTCGCAAGCAGTACCGCTGGACCTCCGACGGGATCGACGTGACGGACCTACCGGTGGGCCTGCAGCGTGCACTGAGTCACCGACGGGTGACAACGACACAGCTGAGGGCGATTGAGGCAGCCCGGCGAGCCCGGCAAGCAGCCGAGGAAGCGAGGGCAGCGGAGCAGCAACGGACAAAACAGGAGCCGGAGAACGCGCCGTCACAGTCGACTCCTATGGAAAGACTCACCTCCGCACTGCGGGCGTATCAAGGCGTGGCACAGGGTGGCGAGGCGGCGGTCTTGCGTATTCAGCTGCCCCTGCACGAGGCCTTCGCTACTCCATACGACCTCTTCATCCGCACGGCGCTGCACAAGGATGTGCTGTGTGGTACCTCTGTAGACCCCCCGCCTGCGTTGAGGACTCCTACGGCCCAGCCAGTAGTGATGAACCCGTACTCGCTCGTGCCGCTGGGCCGGCTGGAGATCCGCGATTCACCACCCGCGCTGAGCCTCTACCCACCGGTGGTGAAGCAATGTGAGGTAGAGGGCGGGCTGCCGGTGCTGACCTTCGAGCTGACGGGTGCGAGCTTCGCTCAGGACCGCTTCTCAGCGGAAGAAGTGCTGTTGGAGGAGGTTCCAAATCCTCTTCTCGTCGAGTCGGGACATGCGCAGCAGAGCCCGGATGTGGGGTTGGGTGTGTGCTTGGCCGAGATGCGACGCAACTTGAATGCTGTGATCGAAGAAGGCTCGCACAAGCGCCTCTACCTGCAGCTCAACGCCTGCCCGTCCTTCAAGATGCTGACGCCTGAGGAGTACAACGAGTACCAAGACAGCGAGGGACTTCTACGCCGATTGCAATTCTCGCGCTATCTGCGCGTGACGGTGCGACGGGCCATACGACCTGACAGCTTCTTGTCTGACAGAGCGGCAGCGGCGGTGAGGCGTGGTGGAGTATCCATCAGCGCGGATGGACGCGTCGACGACACGTGGGCCGCGTCACAGAACCTTTCCTCATCCACAGTCACGCCGACCTCAACGGATGCAAGCTTCATTGTCGAGGTGCGTCCGACGTTGGCTCGACTACACCTTCGCTCCACCGCGGCTACGGAGTTGTCCCCGGGAGCAGACATAGCCGGCAGATTGCTTGGACGGCATGGGAACAGCGGGAACCGTCAAGACGCAGCCCAGCGACTTGGCGTCAGCAATGGTGGTGCTGAGAGGGGCAGTAGTTGGTGGGGAGGAGCCGCGAAGAGGAGCCGCGAGACCCAGCAGGGGATCGCCATCAGCGGGGGAGATGCAGCGACGGCAGCAGACGACTCTACTGCCTTCTCGTTTGCCCCTACACCTTCGCGCCCGCTTTTGTTGTGCGAGACCAACCTCCACGACCACGGCTTCCAGTTGGGGATTGAGCTGATCGGTGATACCTGGACAAAGTCAGTGGGCGATGAGGGCGCACCAGCCACAACGTATTCGAGGGCGTCAGGCAGGCGAGAACACACAACCCTGCCGCGCCCGCGTGCGCCGCCCAACGTGGCTCTCATCAACAGTTTTAGCGTTGTGGAGCACCACGGCCTTGACAGCAGCCACCATCTCTACATGAAGGGCGGCGGCGTCTACCGCTCTCACTTCATCTACCACCTCTTTACAGAAGTGCGGCGGAATAAGGCTCGCGTGCACCGCTACAACGATACCTTTGCGAGCATCGTCTTCCCTCCGCTGCCGGCCGCATCGACTCACCATGCAGAGTCTCTTCCGAGTGCGTTTGCAACAGCGGAGGAGGAAGAAGCAGACTTCTATGTGGCACAGCAGCAGCAGTGGCGGCGGCAGCAGCGGCTTGGGCAACGCTACGTGGCGGAGAGCGGCGCCACCCACACCGCCTCCGCATCTGCCGGTGTGGTCCTCCCTGCGGTGCGGCCGTTCTGCAAGGTGGAGGAAATTCTCTTTGCGGTGCCTGGCATCGCGACGGAGTGTCGCGGCTGTCTACTGGCGGATACGACGTTCTTCGTGGCGGGTGATCTGACGGGCGTCTGGTCCCTTCCCACCTCCGTTGCTCCATCCGACGCATCAGCGTGGTCCAGTGAGGCCTTCACGCGCCCGCTGGTTGTGCCATGGGACAGCGTTGCCAGCATTCCACGTGAGTGGAGCTTTGAGTGGGTCTGCCCTTACGCGGCGCACCGTGCATTGGAGCGCTGGGCCTTGCAGTTCAGCGGCACCGATGCCACTGCTCTTTCGATTGTGATGGACATTGTACTCTACCGCGTGCGCGGCCTCAACGGCGAGGAGCTGCCGGCGCAGCAGCGTCCGACTGTGGTGCTGTCGAGCCAACGCGTTCCCCTTACAGATGCCCTAGAGCGGAATCGAGCGGCTAGTCGCCAATATGCTTCACAGGCCTCATCTGCCTACGTTGAGCAGTCCGTGCCGGCCGTACCGCTGCGTCTGCGCGTGAGTGAGAGTGTGGCAGGGGCTGCCTACACCCGGCTGACTGATGACGTGCTGCGGTACCGGCGGCATGCCCGGACGACGATGGAGTACCACCGTGACGGCCGCTACGCGAAGGGGCTGCTGGCGGTTAACGCATCCGTTTTTCTGCAGGTGTGCGCCGGTGTGCAAAAGGGTGACGCAGGCCACGCAGCGTGTACGGTGGTGTCCATCACCGACGCACTGCTGACGGTGGAGTCGCCGAAGACCATCCTGCCGTGGACGTCGCGACTGTACCGTGCCTTGAGACTTGGCAGCGGGACAGCGAGGGCAAAGGAAGATGGCTCATCAACCTCTGCACGCGCATCATCTCCGCTCTCGCCTGCCGTGCTGCTGCACCACGCCTTCATCTCCTACCTGTGCTATGAGCTTCTTCCACTACTGGGGATAGTAACTCTGGAGCACAACGCACGTGGCAGCAGCGGCAGCGCGTCAAAATCAGAGTCTTTCATAGAGGATCAGGAGCGTGCTCACGTGGCGTACACAGTGATGGCCTTTGTCTTCCTATTCTTCAGCTACGCGTATGCACCGATTGTGTGGACGCTACTGTGCTTGATGGTCTGGTCTCTGTCGCTCTACCACAGCCGTCGGCCGGACCTCATCTTTTTGTTTGTGGCCTCCGTTCTCTATACACACTACCTCATGTAGTGATACCGCAGTTCGAAGGCGGTGGAGGGGACGAGCTTGCGCAGGCGGCACGGCGTAGCCGCACGTTGACGAGGCTGCACGCCCCGATGGCACGCAGCCGCAAGGCGTCCCTTCCATCTCCCAAATTTTCTTGGCGCGCTTCCATTTCTGCTGCACGGATGAGGTGGAAGCCTTTTGTTTCTTATTCCTTCATGGGTTGTGCTGCCGCTGTGAGCTGAGCAAGTGTGCGGACTCAACCCAATACTCTCACACATAAACGGAGCGGAAATTGATTTTGCTAACGTCAGCCAAAAGGAAGAGAGGAGTACGCATGCATGCAGGCGTGTGTGTGTGTGTGTGTGTGTGTGTGTGTGTGATTCTCCTCTGCATATGCAAAAGCAAGCTGCTCGCAGCGGTTGCTGGCAGGCGAATGCGCTTCTCCATCCCACTCTTGTTGCGGCTATGAACGACAGCAAGTCCAGGGGAGCCGCTTGAAGTCATGCGGCACTGCGTTGCCATCCACAAGCAGCCCCCCTCCTTTGGCGCGTTTCCATCTTCTCCAAGCGCCACTTCCTTCGCACGTTCTGCGTCTTCCACCCCCTTTCTCTTTGTGTTTCCCTTTGAATTGTGTGTGTGATGGACTACTCCACGTAATTTAATCAATGAACACCGTCCACTGCTGCACTCACACGTCAGTGTACGACCGGGAGTCGGGATCGCACTTCCTTCACTGAAGCGCTTGCGCAGACCTTAAAAGATAAGGGGTGATGCTGTGCCGCACAGCAGCAGCCTCCGCGCTCCTGCAGGGGAGGCCCACCCTCGCACTGAGTCGCCGTATTGGTTTGACCGCTGCCCGCTCTGTATGCTTTCAACGGATGGGCTTGACAGCATCTTCGATTGCACAGTCCTCAGCATGGACATCAGCACGTCGTTGGCAGTCTGGCAAAGGCGTCGGCTACGGCACGGTGCCGGCCGACATCGACGCCCCCCGTGGCTCACAAAAACCGCTTGAAGAGGAAATCCTGCGTGAGGAGCGCCGCCGCCAGCACGGGCACGCAGGCACTGCCGAGGAGGCGAACCGTGAAGCTGTCAGCACCCAGGTCGCGGGTTACAATCCATGGGAGGTGCTCGGTCTCAAGCCTGGGGCCTCTACGCAGACAATCCGTTTGCGTTATCACGAGCTGATGAAGGAGGTGCACCCGGACATGGCTACGGACGGCGTGGGTGATATTCCTAGGCTGAACCAAATCAACAAGGCGTATGAGCTGATTACGAAGAGCCCGACGCTGGACCGCCGCTACCGCAATTTGGTGTCGGATACGCAGTACTTCTACTACAAGTTTCTGCCGGAGTGGATGGCGCGGAACGTGGACGAGATGCCGCGGTATTGGAGTTGGGTGAAGTGGCGCACCCCTGGCGGCTTCCACGTCTTTCTGCTGCTGGTTGGCTTTTACGTGTTGGGCCGCTTCTTCGCAGCCTTTCCGAGGTTGACAACGATGTTTCTCGTGACGGTGGCGCTGGACATCCTTCTGCACACCATGCTGGCCCCAGCCAGCTTGAGTATGCTTTTCCTGTATTCAATCTTGGCATATAGGAGCTACGATATGGCGTGGCTGACGAGCCCCAAGGGCTTCTTGCGCCGCGAGCTGGGCTATTAAGTTTGGAGTGGTGAAGGGGTGAGTCGATTTGGGTGGGGTGGGTGGTGATGGGGGGAAGAAGACCGGTGTGCCGGTAGGCTGCTCCGCAAGGCCATCTCTCTGCGTGCGGCGCAGCTCCCTAAATCAGACCATACACGGGCCGACGGTATAACGCGGTGTGACCCCCCCTCCCTCCCCCCAAGAAGAGGGGGATCTACTGTGTGAAGCTATTCTGTCTCTGTTTCTTGTTGCCGACTTCGTTGACGAAAGAATCTGCGGCGTGCGTGCTGTAGTCCCGTGTTATGGCGCTTTCACTTTACAGATTCATCCATCCCACGATTCGTGGCCATCACCTCTCTGGGCGCATCGCTGCACAGGTGCAGGAGCATAACCATGAGAGGGACACTGTTTCACCGTTGTGTGCTCTACGTCTTGTTTAAGCTTACATGCACGTACACATCATAACAGTGATAACAATAATAAGAAGGGAGGAGGCGAGGATCAAACCGAGACAAGGTGTGATGTGTCGTTGGCCTTCCCTCTCCTTTGTTCCCCGTCGCTAACCAGCGAAGGGACAGCACGCAACGCGTAGGCCTTGACAGCTGGAGCGTGCCCAATCGAATAGGGGGAACACGCCAGAGAAGGTGCGTGGATCGCCTCGCTCTTCATGCTCGACTCGTGTGATGCTCGCTTATGGCGTCGCTCTTCTCATGTTCTTACTCTTTTTTGCATCCGTCTCGGGCTGACTTACTTACTCCAGCTGTTGTATTCACTCTCTAAGGGTTTACCCGCTTCCGCACTCACGGCTTTTGACCTTCAGCTGTCAACCTGCGCGTGGAACTTCTCCGTTGAAAGGCGAAGGCATGACTACATCAGCAACTTCGTGAACATACCGAAGACGAGGACCCTGCGGCGTCTCCTTTGAATTGCAGCGAGCAGTTACCCTGAACGCATCTTTCGAATTCCTTCTTTTTAAAGACCTTTTTGCTGAGCTTTTGACTCTCTCTTTTTGTTTCAAAGCCCCCCCCCCCCCC
>LJSK01000154.1:32585-46740 GCA_001299535.1 Leptomonas seymouri
CTCCCTCCTCCCTCCTCCCTCCCTCCTCCCTCCCTCACCCCACTCTGACGCCTCCTTCGCGAGCACTGTGCATGCGTCGTGCTGCTTCGCTTCGAATAGGAGTTCTATGTAAAATATTTTTCGTTTTCATCCATTAGCTTCTCTTAGCGTCTTAGGCTCGAAGGATGCCGTCGCTGAGTGGCGGAGGCGCCTCCGCAGGCCCAGAAGAGAGTGGCAAAGGCACTGTCCTCTTTTCAACTCTCAAACCCCAGAGCACCCCCGTAGCAACAACGCCAGCAGCTGCGGCAGCCGCTCCATCGCTCGTGCCCGCCGGCGCAGCCGGTGGAGGGGCCGCCGCAGCACCCCCCGCCTCGTTCGTCACCGTCACCCCTGCCTCTCAACTCGCTGACGAGTACGTGAAGCTGCTCGACGCGGTGGGAACGCCGAATTATGAAACCATCCAAAGCCTGTTCGCGGGTTACGGCTGCCCGCCGTCCGACACGATTCCCGCCATTCACGTTTCCTTTGAGCTTTTTGAAGCAGTGCAGAACCGCTTCGCAGCCACGAAGCAGGTGCTGGAGCGTACAAAGGCCGACCTGCTCAGCCGGAATCAGCAGTACGCCAATGTGCTTCAGGATCTACATCGAGTGCGGGAGGAGTACGAGGTGCTGCGCAAGCGCAACTCCGAGGCGGAGGTGCGTAACACGGAGCTGCACCAGCAGAGAGCGAAATTAGAGGTTTCCGTCGAGCAGCTGCGGCGCGAGGTCGGCCAAGGACGAACCGCCCTGGACACCCTGCGCAACAAGCTTGCGCGGCGGGAAGAGGAGCTTCAGGTGAGCCAGAGCCGTGTCGCGGAGAACCTCGTTGCGCTCTCGCAGAAAGACGCGGTGGTCAACACACTGCGGCGCGAGCTGCTGAAGAGGGGCTCGCAGCGCTACGGGGCTGCGTACGGCGTGATGGGGGATGCCAATGGCGCGGAAAGGGATATGAAAGACGGTGAAGACACAGGAAAGGGTGATGGCTCTGCGGTGCAGGCCTCGTACGCGGCGGACGTGCTGGAGAGCATCGCCGCTGACGTGGAGGGCCGCGCGCAGGAGGCCCGCATGAAGCTGAATGTGGCGGAATTGGAGGTTCGTCTTTCTCGTCTACAGGAGGAGAAGGACTCTGTGCTGACGCAGCACACGCAGTATCGTCAGCACGTGCAGCTGGCCCTGCAGAGCTACGAGGCAGAGGCGATGCTGCGCGAGGACACGATGGGCCGGCACGTTTGTGTGCACACGCCTTACTTTTCGGGGGAGCAGCAGGAGATGTACGAGAAGGTGGTGAATCTGCAAACCGGAGAGAGACTGGATAAGGACACGGCACCCACATCAGCAAGAGGCGCGGCAAGAGGACGAGCGTCGGAGACGAGCCGCAACAGCTACCACAGCCCTGTTGACACCAGCACCGCGGATGCCACTCTCGCTCTGTCTAACTTCACCGGCCTCTCGTTTGAAGTCCGGGAGATCGTCGAGCGCTTCTCGAAGGTGCACATCGACAAAGACAGCTGCCTCTACGACGACCTCTCCCTCTGCGTTGAGGCGCAGCGGCGCGCGCTGCAGACCGGCTCCAGCTTGGTGGGTATCCTTCGTTCGATGGAGGAGGAGGTGATGCACCGCCGCTTCACCCTACCCGAGGTGCGCGAGGAGTGGAAGAAGGCGTGCGTGCCGGAGTTCGTGCAGACGGTGGCCGCCGCGCTACATGAAAGTGCTTCCGAATTGCGAAAGGGCCTGGTCGGTCTGCTGGAGCGGGAGAACGCCTTTGTGGCGGAGATCGAGGGGGCGAAGAGGAAGCGAACACCATCGGCGATTGCCGCTGATGCCGCCGCTGCCGCAGCGGCGGCGTCCATGAGGAATTCGATGATCGCGAAACAAAAGAAGCGTGGCCAACATGGCTCGAGCGACGCTTCCACTCCATCTGTCGCCCTAGGTCACGTGCACGCAGGCGTGATGGCGCGTCTAAGTGTCCCCGGCCGGGATGTCGCAGTTCAGGTGCCTATCTCGGATGTTTCACGAGCGAACGCGGCCACAAATACGGCGGCGATGATGACATCTCCCAGTGACGGCGGCCAGGGGCCGTTCTCTTCTCCCGTGCGGGTGTCTTCCGCAGGACTGTGGCTGCTTACCTCAGAGACACCGCCACCCAATCAGGGGGTCGCTGGTATCCCTTCAGGTGGCGCGAGTGGCCAGGGCGAAGGGGACGAGGAGAGACGCAGCGCGATGGTGCAGCAATCTGCATCGCTAGAGAACCTCCCGTGGATGCCCGGTGCCCCCCAGCATCTCTTCAACGCATCCACTTCCTCAGCCGGCGTTGGGCCCGATGATGGCTCCACCAAGAGCAAAGAGAGTAACCACCCCCTTTTCCTGGATCGGCCTGTTGTGCTATCTGGCACATGCCCGTATTGCAGGCGCGAGATCACCCTCAGCAGCGTCCCATCCGCAGCTCAGCGCTTCATGTCACCGGGCGACGATGGGTGCATAGTCCCAGCTGTGGCTTCGACTCATGCTTCCGTTGTTGATGCCACTACTGCGTCGCAGATGCCTGCCAGTGGCATCGACGTGGAGCGCGCCGTCAACCCCGACGGGACCTCCGTCTTTCGCGTTTCTTTCTCCAGCAGCCCAGGAGCCTCTGCTGCCTCGCAGCTGGTCGGCACGCTACCACGCGTGTACTCTGTCTCAACAAGTGAAGGCGTGGAGGCCGCAGTCCAGGCTGCCGGTGACCGCCGAAAGGTCTCTACTCCAGCAGCGGGCTCTGTATCGGCTGCACCGGATGAGCGGACTTCAGCAGATGCTGTTGGATTGGGCTCGCGCGGCAGCGTGAGTGGTGACGCGGAGGGGGAAACAGCCCAGAAGGGCTCCAAGTCATCGAAGTCTCCATCCTTCGCAGCGACGACGGAGATGGCAGCTGTGGAGTTGCTACAATATCAACAACGACTGAGGACGACGGAGCAGACCTTGGCGGAGATGCAGGCCGCGAATGAGATGCTGCGAGCGCAGTTGGCGGCCGCGCTGGCCGCTGCTCACGAGCGCTGGGGCGTGCACTCACCTGCCACGAGCGCCGGCACCGATGGATATGACGGAGGCCGAGGTGGAGACTTTGCGGACGGTGCCAGCTCTGCAGCAGGCGCGGTGCGTGACCCACAGCCGGGCGAGTTGTTCGGACACGGGGAGGGCTTGCAACAGGAACGTCCGCTGGTCTCTCCTTTCGATGGTTCGGCGGATTGCCGAAACAACTCGTTGCTTTCATCGAATAGGCAAATGGAGGGGGTGCGGTCCCTCTCCATACACTCGCCGACGCCTACGCAGGGCCTCGACGGGGAAGGGGCGGACACGACACCCATCATTGCCACCCCCGCTGCAGTGCTCAGCGGGGCCTCTGCGCGTAACGGAGCAGCCGACGCAACGGACGAGACCGTCTACGGCGCGGATGGGGGCGAAAGCGGTGTGACGAGCGATGCCGCGGACGCTGGCAACCACACCTCTGCCACGAAGCCGAAGACCGCAGCGGCTGCTACTCGCCGTGCTGGCAAAGCACGTGCGAAAGCTTCCCCAGCCGCAGTGGGAGCCTTATCCGAGAAGGAAGGCGGCCTCCACGCAGGCACCGCTCCGCAGCAGGCAGGTCACCCCAGCAATGATGAATCCACTGCGGCAGGCGGAGGCAGCGGCGCACCACCGCCGCCCTCCAACCCACGGAATGCCGCGGCGCACACGAAGCATGGCAGCAAAAGGCCTTACACGCCGAGCCCACCAGCGCTGCCAAGACCGAAATCGCCCGGCATGGCAGCAACCGCACCGGCAGCGGAGCTCCGCACAAAGGAAGACGACAACAAGCAGTGGCAGGCAATCAAATCCTCCAGCTTTCCAAAGGCTCTACCGCAAACGCATTGGGAGGCTCGAGCAAAGCACCAGCACCACTCTGCTCCGCCGTCATCCCACGCTGTGCCTGCGCATCGGGCTGGACAATTACTGCGTCTCTCAGAAAGGGAGGGAGGGGAGGACAAGGGCGATGGTGGGGCCATGGCCCCCTTCCGCTTGTCACACCCGACTACACTGACAGGTGCTGCGGTGGGCTACCGCTTCAAGCCCCCCGCCCCAACCTCCCGACGCGTCCTGAAGCCGCCCATCATCGGCTACGCGGGCGACACTATTCCGAACGGCGGACCGTCTCCCTTTCTCAGCCTAGACCTTATCGTCACGGGGTCTGGGGGCCAACCGACGACCTCCACAACCACGCGGTGGACGGCAGCTGATCGCAGCCTTGCAGCGCCCTTTCAGCTGTTCCACCGCAATTTCAACAACATGGGCAGCAGCAGCAACACCGCGTCAAATAAAAGCGCGAGCTCGACAAGGCAAGCAGTGTCCTTCCTTTCCTTCAAGTGTACCGGGAGCCACATTACACCCTTTTCAAAGGAGAAGCAGCTCAGTTCACATGGGGAGGTGAGGACGCAGACAGCGATGCAGGTGCCGCTTGCCGCCCTCTCCTCCTCGCTCCCGCCGGTGAAGAGGCTACCCTCCACGCCCCCTCTTCCACCCTCCCCTGTACGCACTGAGCCGCCAGGCTCGGCAGCTCCAACCGCCGCGCTCTCACCCGCTATGCAGCCGCCGCCACCCCTGCCGGCTATCCATGCGGGCGACGCGCACGACCATGAAACGGCCTCTGTGGCCGCACCCACCACCCGTAGTGGCAGCGACAGCAACAGTGCCACTCCTCGCCGCGCCATTACGACGGCATTGCCATCGCAGGGCAGACATGTGAGCCAGGGCGATGGCTCCCTTAAGACAAGCTCACAAGACACAAACGAGCGTCAGAGGCAGCACCACAGTAGTGAGAGTTGCCCATCCGCGGTATCACCACCGTCGCTGCACACGACCCCAGCACAAGGGGCGCTGCGGCCGTTGCTGTCACCTGTGCCGACGTCGCCCTTGATTGTCTCAGAGTCAAGGCTGCCTTCGCATCAGGTGCTGCAGCTGGCATATCAAGTTCTTCGAATACGTTCTTCTACATTGGGCTACCGCAGTGGTGCAGCGGCGCGCCAGTGGCAGAAGCAGCGAGCGGCTGCAGGGAGGCGCTTCTACTCTCTCGGCAATGGGGGCGCTGTGACGGCGAAGACGATCTCAAACCAGTACAGTGCAAGCGGCGCTTCGACGTGCATCGATGCTGGATTCCCCGCGCTAATGACAATCCCGCGAGGGTGCGTGCGGCGGCCGCTCATCATCCGTCGCGTACGTGCGCAGTACTTTTCATCTGCGCGGCGAACCGCCAACACGGAAGTGAGCGACAGATCGCGAATGCTTTTCTCCGGTGCCGACCGCTCAAAGCCCGAGGGTCTCCACGTGTCTCCCCCCCGCGATGCGCACCGGACGAGTAACAGCTCGACAGAGCCTCTCCGCCCCCCCACGGGGCAGACAACTCCACCGATGCAGCCAGTGGCCTATCGCTATTACCTTTCAACGCCCGCACAGGTGCCGCGACGTTGGTCCACGAGATGGAACTCTTCCCACAACCTCTTTGAAGAGGGATTATGGGGAGGGAGAGAGCGGCGCTTCCCGCGTATACCACGCACCTGGCAGCAGCAGCGGCGGTACGAGCGATCATTATGGCTGCGTCAGACGTCGCGCGATCCCGCCGCCGTTCGAGAGTTGCCCCTGTCCGGCGGATCTGCCCCCCACCCCCCACCACCTCGTTCCGCGCCGGGGTGCCTTCCCGCCTTCACCGCGGAACAACTCATGCAAGAACACGCGGAGGAGCAGCACTACCCTCCCTTCCTTTGTTCGCCACTGCCCCTATTTCCTAACAGCGCTACACCCGCGGCGGCCGGCGCTGACAACCAAGACGGTGGGAGGGCCTCGGAAGTACCGCTGCAGCCCATCACGTCGCGGATACGCGTCTGCCAGAATTTGCCACGGCGCCCAACACGTGCGGCGCTGCTGCGCGCGAAGCGCGACCCTGTCCAACGTGCGGTGAAGCGTAATGTATACACGACTGCTTCTCCCACCGAGAGTCTGCCGTCGTACAGCAGCGATTAGCCAACTGATTCTTTAATTGCTGTATTTTACGTTTTTTTGGGGGGCTGCTCGTGCCTGCAGATGCTCTTTGTGAAATTGGGGTATGCGCGTGCTGATTTACGTGTGTGTGTGTGTGGCGGAGGGGAGATGCACAGGTGGTGGTGACGTCCCTCTCCCCCTCAAAGAAACGAGTAGGGACGGCATTCTGCGTACGATTCCCGCATGGGTAGGTCTTGTGCCGCCCTCAGGATGCAACGCACCGTAGCGTGCACCGCCAATGTGTGGCGGCTGCGAAGAGAGAAGATGGGATGACATGTATGCTCAGATATGTTTTCGTGGCGTGATGGCCGGGGGTGCCTTTTCCGTTAGGTTTGCGTTTCTTTCTTCTATATTTTTGCTGTTGTTGGTTTGCTGTGTGCCGATGGGTAGGGCCACTGTGGCCCACCGCCACACCCTGTGCCGCCATCGCAGGCCCTGATCGCGTCGCCGCCACCGTCAACACCAACAGCGACAGACAAGAGGAAAACACCCGATGTAATAAGTTGCTCAGCGACGTTTTGCGTTGATACCCCCGCACGGCTGGCAATTGCTTCTCTCGGAGGGGATGCTTCTTGGGCGCAGCTGCCGTCGTTCTTCGGGCTTCCTTCGCAGGTTTCTCTTCCCTTCACTCTCTCTATATATGTTTGTATTCTGAATTGTATGCTTGTGCGATGTACAGTGGTGCTTTGCCCCGTGAGGCATCGGACTGCCTCTGGAGCTTCCTTCATCAAAAAGAAGAGAAGAAGAGCTGAATTGCAGGACGGAGAGAGACCGATACGAGGCAAAGCTTCAGGGGGCGACTGGAACACGGTGAGTGAAAGAAGGAGAAAGGAAGAGCCGCTGCAGTACGAAGTGGCTGTGGGCGTAATGCTCAAGGGGAAAGCCATCCGCCGGAGCTGTGAAACGTGCTTCCGCTTCTCCATGGCGTATGTGTGTGTGTGTGTGTGTGTGTGTGCTGTTGGCCCTTCTACGCTCCGTGAACGTACAAGGATGTCGTCCGCTGCTACACGCTGTGCGACGCGGTGTACAGAGGCATGCGCCATAAAATATTTTCTTCTTCCAATGCGCGTGCGGCGCCCTCCTCGTGCTGATCACGTCACACGTTAACGTTGTGTGCTTCCAATGCCCCCATTTCTCATCCGTTCACTGTTCCTTTCTTCTGATCTTCCCTGGGGCTGACGGCGGTGACGCTGCGCAGGTGTGTTGACTGCTGCACACAGCCCAACAAACAACAGTAACAGCAGCAAAAAAACAAAACGATAGAAGTATTAGGGCAGTGCCTTGATTTCTTGTTGCTGGCTCTCCGTGTGGGAGCAGCAGCGTGTCTCTAACGTTTAGGGGGCTAGCAATGCCCCACTGCGCGGAGGAAATGCTACGCACTCCCCATTGTATTTACGGTCCCTTCCCCTCCTCCAGCCCAGAGAACGTATCCCTGCCCCAAACATTGGAAGCGGCATCGCGCCTACCCGCGCTCCGCCACCTGCAGCGCAGTTGCTCGGATATCCATCAATCCCATAAGACAGACTCCGCGCTTCTCTACTATCCTGCTCATCCTTCTACCGCTGGACTGTTCCTGCCGCGTGCTGCCTGATGGGAAGGGCCTCGACGGCAGCTGTGAAGTACATATCCATTAGCGGGGCTAGTGCAATAGCCGTCATCGCTGCATACTGTGCGTAGTGGAGCTCTTTCCTCTCTCGATCACCTGCGGAGCGTTGTGGTTGTGGAGCTTATCAACAGGGAGAGGAGGTGCCACGTGATGCGGGCGATTCACGTGCTTCAGATCAAGTACACGCAAGACAGGTGGGCATGCATCGTGCGCTTGAGCCGGAGCCCGGGTGGGGGCGCTGCAGACAATGGTGCAACGCTTCGTGGGCAGGAGGAAGACAAAACAGAAACCAGGTGTGGCTTACGCTCTCTGCAAAGTCACTGGCCAAGTGCCGTGCTCTTCTCTTTGCACTGGTGAAGAGGGCCAACAGACATCACCTGCCTTTTCTTTTTCTTGTTGCTGCGGCTTCGGTGCTTCGCATATCCGTTTATATATGTTAACAACTCCCCTGCGTGTGCGTGCGCGTGCGTTCGATGTCACGGAAGAGAGAGCGGAGGGCTTTCGCTGCTGCTTCTTCTTTTTGGTTTTACACTTCTGCTTGTTCACGCTTCATGGCTTGCGATTGCTTCGCCAATTTAAGAGATGGCGTTCCGATGCACATGCGGCACGGGGAGCTGGTGGCTCTCTTTCACACACATCGAAGCTGTGAAAGCGAGAATGCCAAGCAGAAGGGTGGATGCGCCCGCCGACAGCGCCTGATGCGCGACTAGGGGCTTCGTTTTTGATCACCATGCGCCGCGCTCGCCCGCGTATGTATTTGCGACCCCCCCCATTTTTGTTGAAATGGTAAGTTGCTTGATCCTTCACTGTTCACTTGCCTTTTGGTTCTTCGTGAGATTTTTTCAGCTTCCTTTGAATGTCAACCCATCATTTTCCCTCTTCGGCTGTGAGTTGTGCACCTACGCATCTTCTTTATCGTCTTCTCTCGCTCGTTGCGCACAGGCCTGCACGACTCGTTCCGGCAGCAAGCAGCCACACCTACACGATAGAGCTCTGTGCTCCACACAGAGGACAGTGCATTTCGTTTGTTTGGCCTTGCTTTTATTTTTGTTTCTTTAAAATTATAACTATTTGCTAAGCTTCTCTCATCAAGCAGTAAGGTGCCGGCAAGAGTCCCGTGCGGAGGAACATCTACCGATTTCGCACTTGTCACGGCTACGCTTTGCTGCAGCTCACAGAACTTCAACGAGTTCAGCTTTACGCAGCGAGGCAGATACACACGCACACGCACACACAAACACCCATAGATAGACGTATATAGATCCGTTACGCCGAAGGGCATCCTTCCTCCCTACTATTATTATTATTATTATTTCTATCTTCAACTCCAGAATGGACCGCTTCGCGCAGTACGGCGGCCGCGGCGCATCCCTCCATCGTGATGCGGGCGATTCACAAAGCCTGTCTCAGACGCGCCCTCGACCGGCCATCCGACTCGACGCCTCCCTTTCTTTCCTTCACCCCGACAGCAGCGTTGGCAGCCCCTGCAGCGGACCCGCGAGCCCTGCGCTCGCGCCCGCCCAGGCCTTCTCAGCCTTCAACCCACCTCCTACGATGTTCATGACGAGGGACGTCAACGTGGAGGGCTCTCACCCGGGATCTCACGGATCTCTCAAGCCGCGAGGCAACTACCGGCGGGAGATCAGCGGCAGCCTCCCGGTGACGTCCGTCTCGCTCTCTCTCGGGTCGTCTCGGCCGTGCTCGCAGAGCCGCCGCCCGCCACCGCACTCGCACCAACAACGACAGGCAGAAACCGAAGACGAAGTGGAGTCCGGGAAGCTGTATTCTCACAACGCGGCCCGTAGCTTCCCCTCCCTGGCGGTCACGGACGCGGCGCTGGAGAGCGAAGCCACAGTGATGACTCGCCCCTCGGAACTGCTCGTGGACGGAGGCAATCGCGCAGGGGAAGAGAAAGAGGGCGAAGAGGGGTCGCTGATGTCGCAGCGGGCCGTTTCGCCTGCACCGCGGATGGCCGTTACCCTTCCGGATGACTTTGGCGGAGAGTTCAGCGAGGCTCGAAGAGCAGTGACTGCCGTTGGTGCTTCTTGTGCTGACAATGGAGCGCAGGCGCGTGGATTATCGGTCTGCGATGCGCCGACGGTGATGCCCGGCAAAGCAGATATCTTCTCGAATGCATCCTCCTGCTCGTTTAGCCTGAAGGGGAGCGCAAGTGCGCTTGCCAGGGACAATGATGGGGAGGGAAGCTGCCGAAGCTGCAGCGGCCGCACATGCTCCACCACGCCACCACCACGTCGTGCCTTCGTGCTGTCTCAACGCCGCAGTGCTGCCTCAGCTGCCACCGGAGAGGGAGAAAGAGAGCGGGCGGCCCGGGATAGCAACGATGCGGATGCTGAGGTGGAGGCTCCACAAGGAGTACTTGCGCCGATGGTGCACGGATCTGCCGCCCCTGACGGTGACGTGGTGGCTGACATCACGGCAGGTGCCGTGGCAACGACCACCATGAGAGGAAGTGAGGTGCTTGTGATGGACAGCAGCGAAGACGCGCGGAGCTTCTTTGGACAGATGCAGAGAGGAGGGCGTGGGCGGCGTCGCCATGGGCAACTGCGCTGCTCAGTGGAGGGAGAGGCAGAGGAAGAGAGGATAGAGGCGGATGATGCCGATGATGTGCGAAGCAGGGGGGAGAGAGCGGATGCTCCACCGGCGTTGCCCGTCGGACGACTCGTACCGGGGCAAGCGGGGGAGGGAGGCAGAGGCGATGTGGAGATCGGCCTGGCTCCCGAGGGTGACGGCAAAGATCAGCCGGATGCAACCGCCGAGAGCTTCCCTTTGCTTGCTGCTCGCGAGTCGACAGGGCTGCGCCTGAGCGACTGCGTGAGCGGCAGCAGTCGTAGCAGCATGATGAGCCCCCTGCCTCGACCTGTTCCGTCATATGCGCGGTCTGCTGCCGGCGCCGCGCGCAAGTCGCCGCGTATCTCCCCGGCCCATCCGCGGGGAGACAAAGAGGAGGAGGAGGAGCATGTTGGTGCGGGGGATGAGAAGGAGGAGGTGATGAGTGAAGTGAATGCATGCATGGCTCCTACAGATGGCGATGAGGACATCCCAGAGAGGGGCGATGGGGATTCGATGGGCGGCGCTGTTGTAGGTAGCGTGACAGGAGAGGCGAGAGACGGCGAGGCCGTTGCCAGAGCCGCCATGGAGCCTCATCCGGTAAGCCAAGCAGAAAACAGCAACGGGGAAAGCGAAGAAGGCAAGAGAGGCGTGGCTCCGCTTGATTCCATCTTCGAAGAGCACGCAGAGCCGTCTTCCTCCACCACACGCACCACTGCTGACGCTGCGAGGACGACAGTGGCAACCGCGACGAGCTCGCTTTGGTTGGTGAGTGGACCAACACCTACGCCACTGCGACGACTGCGCGGGGACTACGACAAGAGCCCAGAAGACGAGACAGAAACAGCGGAGGTGCAGCTGGACGCCTTTAAAACTCTCGAGGCGGAGCCGGAGGAGGAGGCGAGCGAGTCTGCACAGAGGAACAGGGATGAGCCGGCGATGGTGGAGACGGCGCTGCCCATCACGCTTCATGACGCCGCTCCACCGCAGACAACATCGCCGCTGCGCTCCGCTGCAGTTTCGGTGACTTCCGAAACGGGCGAAGCGCCAAAGGCGGCGAAGAGAAGCGCACCGAGTACGCCCAACAAGCAGCGCGTGGGCGATGTGCCCGACGCACAAGCACCGCACCAGCCATCGTCGCCACCGGGTGCGTGCGGCAACTCTTGCTCGCCGGAGCCGCAGCGTCCGGAGGCGCCGCACCTGCAGAAGGCCACCGCCACCGCTATTGCGTTGAATGCCTCCATTTCACCTGTACCGTCGCTGGATCGCCACGCACGCCACCACCACCTTAGAGTGCAGGAGGTGGGCACAGTGCCGGATGCCGTGCCAGCACCCCACACATCTATCCCCGCCACGACAGCTGCGCAACGGGCGATGTTGCAGATGGAGTTCGACCTCATGAAGCCCTCCATGCCCACTTCCACAACCCCGCTGCGCCCTTCTCGTCAAGGTGACTCCGCCCGTGCATCCGCTGGTGCCGGTGGGGCCACACCACACAGAACAATGAGTGCCCACGCCAACACCACTGTTGCTGCGTCAGCGACGATGTCGCCGTCGACAGCCTTGAGCGAGTCGGCGCGAGTCAGCGAGGAGGTGCGGGAGTTGGTGGAGCGCGCGCAGGCGGAGGTGCGGCGGACCCGCGCCTCCCTCCTCGCCACGCTGCGCGACCGCCGCGCCGACTTCCGTCTCTCCGAAGTCTCCCCAACGCCCAAGGCAGAGCAGCCCGATACGTCACTGTCGGTCACACCTACACGAAGTCTCGTGCTGCTGCCCGTAACAAACATGTCTACGACGACGACGGCAACACACACAAGTGCCGGCGTACCGCCTTCTACGCCAACGCATGAGGCTGGGCGGGCTGGACGAACATCGGGGGAGCAGCGCGCTGCAGCCGTGACGCTACGTCCACAGCTGGCCGAAGCCGCCGATGCCATTCTGCGTCGCCTGCAGGGCTACGACACACGCGACCACGGTGTGCTGCCCATGGAGACGGTGATCCGTGTCACCTACTTCGTGGTGACGCGTCGACGGATGCCGGTGGCAACATGGACGCTGCGCACGGCGGACGGCGGCATCGCGTCTACGCCCATGCGGGCGTCGATGGCGGAGCACGGGAGGGGCGGAGTGCCGAGCGCACATCAACGCGCAATGGATGCTGCCGTTTCTGCCGCGAGCCGCAACAGCGACGGGGGTGGCCGTGCGGATGTGCTCGCGGGCACGCCGCATGACTATCTTATGCTGGGGCGGAAGGGCAGTACCGGCAGTACGGTGACAGCCTGCGCAAGCCCTTCCAATCAGCACCGTATCGAGGGCGGTGCGCATATGAAGTGCAGCACCCCGAGCCTAATGAAGACGCCGTCGCTCGCCGGCAGCTCCTTCGGTATGAAGCGTACCCGCAGTGAGGAAGGGGCGGAGGCCGAGGCGCAGGGCCGTCCTGCAACGCTCATGTCGCCCGGGCGCACCCTGGAGCAGGTCATGGCGCATCAAGAGCGACGAGCTGAAGAGGAGCGCTATCTGAGCTTCTACTTCACAGTGTTGGAGGCGTTCAAGCAAGTGTTTGGCGAGCGCTATGCGTGGCACCACCTCGGGGCTACGAACGCGAGTCGTCACGACAACGTTGCTGCGAAGCGTGCCAAGCAAGACCGCACCACCCCGAAAGGGATGCAGATCAAGAACAGCAACAACACCATTGCTGAAGTAGAAAAGGATGAGTCCGACACGTCCGCACACTTGAGTATTGAGAATGAGCTCAATGACATTGTCGCACCTCTGGAGACCGTCTTCCCACGCCTGCGCCAGCGGTACGCACTGCGACAGGAGGACCTGAAGAGATCACCCGGAACGGGCTTTGCGCAGCGGCCTCCGCCGCTTGACGTGCTCGTGTACTACCGCACGTATACGGATAGTCTGCGCGAGCTGTGAGGCAGTAGAGAACCGACGACGCGGTGCAGCGCATAGTCGTGTACCTCTTCTCCCCCCGCAGGTATCTGAGGCTTCCGCAATCGCTTCATAGAATTGCGTACGGTCATTCACCTTTGCCCTTTTCTTTTCAATTCGCCGCTGAATTGACTGCGCCTGCTGAGCCCGCCTTCCACCTCTGTCCCAACGATGGTGGCGCTTCAGTTGCTGATAGATGCTTTGGTACATGTGCTGTCTCGGTGCTCGCTTGGCGTTGCGCGTTTACTTCTCTTCATGGCGAAGAAGGAAGAAGGGCAAGGTGTTGGACCGGTAGACGGGGGTGGGGGGGTGGGGGCCAAGGTTGATTGGCGGGCCGAGGCAACAGGGACAGCGCCATCCTGCGGGGGTGGGGTGGGGAGGGACGAGGGGGCCGCCCTGCATCAAGCTCGCTCACCCCCCACCCCCGCTTTCGTCTTTTACTTCGTTGCCTTACTTCCATAGAATCCGATTAGATTCTTCTTTTTTTGTTTTTTTCGCGAGTGCTTGCTTGTCGTCTTGATTTCCCGTCGCGCTCCTCTCATTTCTAAAGGGAGGCATAGAAGAACGTGCGAAAGGTAGAGGGGCGAGCAAACGCTGACTGTACTCAACGAGCTGCCGGACTCACGTTGCCCACCGCAGAGGATCACGTCCTGCCGTCAGCGATACACCTAAATGGCTGGATCGGTTATCTGCGTACCAACGATTTATGGCAAAATGAAAACCTAAAACAAAATCGCACAGACACACTAAGGAGATGGACGAGCAGAGTGAGAAGAGCTTGATGTCTGCTGGCGAGCGGGGCTGCAGTGGGCTGCTTTCACTCGCTCTCGCTGAGGAAGGGAAGGCTAAGCTCTTCCCCCGCTCATGTTCGCGGCATTCGGTACTCCGCTTCGATGGCCGCCCCTCCTCGCATGCACTAAGGATGAGAGCCTACTTTATATCACCCTTGCGAGAGGATGTCGGGGGCGGGGGGGGGGGGGGG
>LJSK01000154.1:46799-62111 GCA_001299535.1 Leptomonas seymouri
CCCCCCCCTACACACACACACACACACACACGGCTTCACTTGCTTCGCTGCCACATCTTTCAATTGTGGTGCCTGCATGATCTCTCTTTCTTTGATGGTTGAGTGGCCGCCGCCACGCTGCCATACGTGTGTGCGCATCCTAATCAAGGACGGGCTATTGTCGCAACTGCTGCACCTCTTCGTCTTCTTTCTCTCCCTTTTTTTTCTTTTGGCTGTTCGTCCTGCTGCGGTAGCCTTCGCTTGTCTTCGCTGTTCTTGCGCTTGCCCCTTCACGCACCGAGTACCCTCACCCTACCTGCTGCAGATTGCATCCACACACTTCCATAAAGGGCGAGACAAGTGGAATATATAGTTTTGATTTCTGGTGATCACTGCTGCACACCGTCACGGCACTACACGCGCTTCTAGTCTTTTCCTTGTGCTGCGCATCAGGCATACCATTAGCCCCTCTACAACTCTCGCTTTTCTTCTCCCGATGCCCGTCCACGTGAGCAGCGCCTCGGCTCGCACCCGCAGCACCTTCGACGCCTCGCACGCCAAGGGGGAGTTCAATCAGTACTGGTACTCCCAAGGCACCATCAATGCGCTGGTGCAGGAGGTGGTGCACCATGCGACGGCTTGCGCCTTCCTGTCGACACCGTCCCTCTTCTTTTCTCTGGACCAGCGGCGCGGTGACGAAAGCAAAGAAGAGGAGGCGCGGCTGACGGAGCTTCGACAGCGGAGCCGACTCTTCGAGTACGACGGCCAGTGGGCGGGTGACGAGTGCTTTGTGAGGTACGACTTTTATCAGCCGGAGCAGGTACCGATCCAACACATGGCCGCCTTTGACTTTGTCGTGGCAGATCCTCCTTTCATCACCGCGGAGGTGTGGGAGCGCTACGCGGCAACGGCGAAGCTGCTGCTAAAGGAGGGCGGGAAGCTGCTGTTCACCACGGTGCTGGAGAACCACACGATGCTGGAGAACTTGATGGACCGCCCGCTCTTCATCGCGGCGTTCTACCCGCTGGTGGAGCACCTCACATACCAGTACGTCTGCTTCCTGTCCTACGAGCCGACGGTGCTGTCGCAGCCCAACCCGGAGGTGGGGGAGGTGGACCCGAAGATGATCGCTGCCATCCGAATGGCCAACGACCTGCGATCTTCTGAGAAAGAGTTTGCGCTGCAGATGGCGATGCGGAAGCGCGAGGGCGAGGAGCGGCTGCCAACTGCGGCGTATGAGCGTGACCTGCAGCTGGCCAATGATCCGGTGCTGAGGCGAAAGATAGAGGAGGAAGAGCGGAGGGGCGTGGACTGGGACTCTATTCCCATTGAAAAAATGGAGTGGGGCCACATCCCGGAGGGGCTGACGATGTACCCCGAAGGCAGCGCGCCCCTGCCGCCAGGTACGGGCGGGAAAACTGCAGAGGCCGCCGGTGCCGAGGCAGCAGCGAGTGAGTCCTTTGGGCCTGAGTACGACGCCTGCGTGAAGCTGCGCGCCGACCTGGACGCGTTCAAAGGATGCATCGACGCGATGCAGCGCCACATGGACGAGCAGATGAAGCTGCGGCGGCAGCGCGTCAAGCTCACGAAGGAGCTGGCAGCGCTGAAGGAGCAAAGCCAGACGGATGATAAGGGCAGCGACGCGGAGGGTGCGGTGCTGGCGATGGAGGCGCAGATCGACGAGGTGACCGCCGCCATCAACGCCAACGAGACGGAGAGGACGGAGAGGCTGGACGCCATGGAGCAGCTGGCGGATCGGATTGAGCAGGTGGAGCGGACGCTGGCTTCGCTGCGGGTGCCGCAGACATCCTCGACTTCCTGCGCCGCAGAGGAGGTCCCATACGCGTCGGTGATGGCCGACTGCATTGCTGCCTATCGCAAGGTGGAGGCGAAGCGTGCGCCATTGCAGGAGCTTGCCGCGGATGCGACGGGCCGATACAAGTTCCCCCTCTTTGCGCGCATGAAGGAGCTCTTGAAGCGAATCAAGGAGTTGAAGCACGCGCAGTGAGACAACGGGTCCGACTTGGCGTGAATCCGCAGCGGTATGTGTGTGTGTGTGTGTGTGTGTGTGTCACAATAGCAATCGGGGGAGCGGAGGGCAGGGGGGAGGGGCAACGTGGAGATCGACTGTTTGCTTCCTTCTTCTGGCATGTTTCAGCGGGGGTACACCGCGCCTCCGATCAAAGTGCCAACGAAACAACAAATGTAAAGAGGAAAATCAAAAGACAAGTTTGCGGGGCGAAGCAAGCCTGGATGAAGCGGTGCTGCCGTTTCATCTTTTTGTTTTTCGGAGTGATGTCACTGCATCGCCGATCTGAGTCTGTCGGCAGATTCTTGTGGGGCTAGCTGTGGGGGTTGAGGGGTGGATGATGCGCGGCGCGGCGCTACGCCCCCTCCTTTCTTTTTTTTTTTTCTCGTTTCCACGGGTCAACGCCTCTCTGTCGCTTTCACCTCTCTCTGCAGCCCTCTCCCCTTCCTTTCCTTTGGATTCTTCGTTTCGTCTTCCTTTTCTCACTGTCAACTGCACCCTCTCGCTGCCTTACATCGCACCCCCGGAAGTTCACATAGACGGTTAACGGTGTGTACTTCTCTTTTCATTTCCCATTTCTTTCTATACATTCATTTCTCCGTCTCTCCGTGTCTCCGGGTGTGCATTGCGAGGCTCGGTGCACCAATCTATTGATGGACCATCGCTACCCACCCTGGACCTAGTTTCTTCACTACTAATTATTATCACTATTGTTAGTGCTGATCGCTGTTCTGTGTTGCTGTTGGCTCTTGCAAGTGTGTAGTGCCTTTTCTCTTTCTGCTGTCTACATCATTGCTTTCTTTGCTCTCCTCCCCTCACCCCTCCCATCCCCCCCCACCAATATTCATAGTTCAGTAGCGCAGGCGCACATCGACGAATTCGCACAGGTCAGGGAGAACCTTTCGCCGGCTCGATCGTGATACGGTACGCAGCAACGTGTTCAGCGCTTGCGTTGTTGTCAGGCTGAGACGAGACCTAGTGAGGCTACCTGTCGTTCGTCTATTCATCTTCTTCCTTTAAATATCTCTTCTCTCCCCCCGTAGAGCTGCAAAGTCAGGCCATCCATCGACTTACAATCACACGTAGAACACAAGGCAAAACAACAACAAAGGCGGCTGTGGCATGTTTGCGTTTGAGCTCTCCACCGTTGTCCCGTGCGGGTCAGCCCCGTACTACTCTCTGGTGATACGAGACCCTTATGTCATCGGGAATCACTCGGGTGCGGATATCGCCATCGCCTACGAAGGCGTCTCCGCGGCGCACGTCTCACTAACTGTCTTGCACGCGCACGATGCTGAGAAGGAGTTGGCGGCAGCCACGCGCGCTGCGGTAGGAGGCGCGACTGCCGCCCCTACGGACGATGACAACGCGGAAGAGCCGCGGCACGATGAGGGGCAGGAGGAAGCGTATGCGTCGAGGCCTGCGGCTGCGACTGCAGGAGAAGATGGGGAAGGACAGGGCGACGGCGCAGCAGCTGGGGGAAGCAGTGCGGAGGACGACGTGGTGGTGAACCCCTCTCTGCGAGAGTTTGCGGACGGGGAGGGCGCCAGCGTCGAGGAGCGTGCCCCGGCCTTTCGCGGGGATCATCTGGTGGTCCGCGTCACCGCCCTCTCCACGAAGGGTCCGGGGGAGATACACATCGGCAACGTTTCTCTTCAACCCGGTGACTCGGTGATTGTGCGCGACGGCGACGTGCTTGTCCTGGGGGACGGCGTCAGCGGCACCTTCCGGTACCGCCCTTTGGTAGTCGGCCTTGAGACGGATACTTATCCAGCGGACTACGTGAAGGACCTGCGCCGCATGTTCCATCAGCTCGGGGCGACGTTCGTTGACAGACCAATCCCGTCGAGTGAGTTGCCGCATCTGCCAATTGGGCAGCTGTACTGCACTGAGGAGCTGAACGACAGCACCAACTGCCTTGCGGCAATGGCCTACGGCTACTCCGTGGTGCAGCCCACCTACATTTTTGAGTGGTTCGCTGCGGTGTCGACGAAGGCTTCGTCTCCGCTGAACTCCCTACCTTCGCCCTCTCTCTTTGAGGTGCCGGTGCGGTGCACAATGCACCCGACCACGACGACGTACCTCCGACCAGAGCCGGACACCTGCCCGTTCGCTCTCTTCCCTATTCCTTCAACGGCCGTGACAAACCGCAGCCGCGCGGAGTTGTTCGCCGGACGTGTCTTCTTCTTCTTCACGGATGCTGCAGCGACGCGGTACTGGCGCGCGGTCGAGGATTGCGGCGGCGTCGTGTACGGCCCAGGCGATGTTGAGGCGGCGAAGGAGGCTATTAGGCGTCTCGTGGAGGCCCAGCGAGACGCCGGCGTCTCCTCACAACGCCTGCCCAACAACTTCTACATCATCATCGACAACACCTCCGAGGCGGTGCTGCTGAACTCTGGGCTGGAGGCGGCTTCTCCGGAGCTGCTAGCCTTTATGAACGAGGCCGGCGACGCCTACGGCGCCGTGAACCTCTGCGTGATGGGTGACCACTCTCTCTTCATCGCGCTTCTGAGCAACAAGTTCTACGAGGAGCCCGTGCCGCTCACGTCCGAGGCACCGGCAGCGGTCCCGCCCATGTCTGATGCGGCTGGCAGGATTGCTGAAGGCTACCATGGCGCTGCTGGCTCGGTGAGTGCTCGTACCCCTCGCTCCAACTACTCCCCTCGCTACCACAGCGGAGGTGGCGGCTCCGGCACTGCCCGCTCCGCTTCCCGCAAGAGCGAGCAGCGGAGTACCCTGCTGCCGCGCACCACCAGCCCAGCGCCATCCCACACTCAGATGCGTTTCTGCAGCCGCCAGCGGTCCCGGTCGATGCCAGTGCGTTCCGCGCAGGACGACGGCGCCTCTGCCAGGTACGAGTCGGGCTCCTACTACAGCAGAGGCGGTAGCATGTCCGGCCGTCACGGTCGCCGCCACCTCGTCCCCTCCCTGATGGAGGGCGAGCTGCGCAGCTTCGTGGAGGACTTTGACATGGTGCGCGTCCGCATCTACGCCTTCCTTATCCGCGAGGAGCCGAAACTGGACAAGGCCATCACCACCTATCATCGTAACCTATACGTGAACATCGACACGATGGAGTACACCCTCGGGGTCAAGGCGCAAGCAGAGGACTTCATGGAGCGCGTGGACGACCTACTTGCGGACCCATCCTGCCACGGTGCCTACACCGAGTCCCTGCGCCGCTTCTGGCGCGATTGCAGCGAAATAGATGTCAAGGCGCAGCACCTCCTGCATTTCTGTGATCGCCACTTCCCCGCGGCAGTGATGCCGCGCCGAAGCCGGTCCGCCCGTCGGGCGGGCAGCATTGCCAGTCGCCGGGCGCTGTCTTCGCGCGGCGTAACGCCTCGCGGGGCTGCAGCTACGGCATCGCCCTCCGCAGCGAATTCCCCCGCGCCGGTCGAAGGACAGGGGGAGCACGGCAACGGCATCTCGATGGAGTACCTCGCCACAGCGGCGGCCTCCCACCCATACAGCAGCGACGACACTCGTGAGCATCGGGAGCTTTACATAAGCCCGGAGGCGACGACACGACTGCAGGAGGAGGGGCAGGCGCAGGAGTACTCCTCTACGCAACAGCGCGAACAGGAGGTGGGTGCAGGCACAAACGGCGTGGCGCTGCTGTCTGGCGCACGCGGGTACTCGGCTTCGACACGGCAGTCACGCCGCCGCTCGCTGACGCCCCGGTCGAGAGCGTCGCACGCCGGGACATCGCCGCGCGCGGTGCCAATAGGCCAGCGTCCGCCTTGGGTCGAGCACTGGGCGGCCGAGCCAGAGCGCACCGAGGAGGAGGAGAACCACACGCCGGCGACACCTGCCGCAGAGGAGAGGCCCGCCTGGGAAGCTTACCGCGCATCGCTGTACACCACACCGGCGCGCAGCGTAGGAGAACGCAAGGCACCGCGGGCGGTGCAGAGGTCACCTTCTGAAAAGGTGGCGAAGTACGCGCCGAGCATCGTGCGTGCCCGGTCGGCCGGCCGCAGCGCATCAAGGCCGCGCCACCCAGCTGCCGAGCAGCAGCGGCACGCCGCCCTCCACGAGAGCTTATTGTCAAGCGGATCGATGCAGCTGCCTGCGGAAATGGAGGATGGCTTCACGTCGCCACTCGATTCCGCGAAGAAGCAGCCGGAGACGCGTCAGAAGAAGGGAGCGAAGTCGGCCACCCGTATCGCAGGCCAGGTGCACGCAGGGAAGGCAGAGCTCGAGTGGGAGGAGAGCCAGGTGCGTACGGTCCCCACTCCTACGCCCCAGCCGGGCCCAGTTGCGCCGCCACACAAGGCGGCGGCACCGTCGCCCCGCAAGCCGCGTTCGAAGTCCGCCTCGGCGACAAAGCGTACGACGGAGCAGAACGGCAGTGTATCCAACGGCCGTGCGACTGGGCGGAGCTGCAGTAAGCCGCGCAGCTCTCCTTTGTGGCGTTATTAAACCGTCAATACGAATCGACGACTTGGGTGGGGGGGGGGACGTTGGGCATCTTCGGTCAATGCAAATGTAGTTTGGGGGTGGGTGGGCTGGAGCTTTGGCTCTATCCAGCAAGAGGACCACATTTTCTGGCTTCGCATGGAGCGCTCCTCCCTCCCTTTCACGTCTGTCTTTATATCCATATGACGTGTTGCTAGTAGCTGAAGGCTGTTGCTAGTCAGCCATTCCGTCTCTCTCTCTCTCTCTCTCTGTCACGCACTCTTTCGTTTCGGTTGGCCGTACGGGTGTTGTTGTTGTTGTTGTGGTGGTGGTGGTGGTGGTGGTGCCGAAGGAGGCCCCGTGTGTGCGTGCGCGTGTATGTGTATTTGTACTCTATGGCGCTGCGCTCTTTTCTTCTTGCCGCTCCAACCAAGACGTGCACGACGCCTTCCCTCCCCCCCTCCCCTCCCCTCCCCCTTCTCTTTGCTCGGACGCACCGCTGCAGGTGTACGTTGTTGGTCGCGGTGATACACCGCTGATGAGTAGAGAGAAAGTGATGCCGGATAGAGTTCACAACCTTTTCAGACTTTGGGAGAAGAAGAGAAGAACAACCGTAATAATATGAAGGGTGAGAACACTCAGCGAAATCATAATAGTGCAAATAGAAGACCGCACACTCGCTGTTGGCGTGTTCGCAGGCGATCCGCACCATGTACTCCGCCGTGCGCTTGTTTGCAGCGTGTGGGGTGCCAGCGTTGTCCATCATGGATCGTTTGCCTTTGCTTTGTTTTCATCTTAATTTTTCATTATGAATCTCCATACATAGTGGCGGCTTAGATTACCCTTTAGTTGCTGTGCTGCAGCTGATGTCGAAGGGGTTGTGTAGCACTTCATTTTATTTATATATATTTATATATAGTTCATTGTGTGTGTGGTGACGCATGAAGGCGGGATTCAGGGGCTCTTCTGCCTCGTCTTGTCGGTGCTGTTGTGCATCCGCCAGCGGCTTATTTCTGTGAAAGATGAATTCGAACGTTGTTATGAAAATTTTTCCTTTTAGACCTTTTTCTTTTATTATCTTGTGTGTTGTTGTTGTTGTTGTTGTTGTTGTTGTTCTGGATGGCCGTGTCGCTTGTATGACATGAACGCCTAGCCTTGCGGCGGATTCATGGAAGTTCGCTGCGTTGCGTTCGTTGTTCTTCCTCGCTGTTGATGCCGTGGCTGTTAGGGCGTACCTCTGCGCTGTTGATGTTTCTCGCTGCCGTTTCTTTATATTCCCTCCCCTTCCCCTTTTACTTGCGCTTGCTCGCTGCTCGTTGACGACTTCAATACGGCACCTTGTTTTTGCTTTGAAGGAAAGCTTCATTCACTGAAGAAATAAATGCATAGTATGCTCGAGTGCTGAAGGTTTAACCGAGTGTATGTGTGCGTGCGCACCTCATTGAACGATGGTGCGTTCAAAGAAACAAGTGCATGCCCAATCGATGGGCAGCGTGCAGTACTGCCTCGCATTCGAAACGGAAGAAGAAAAAGAGAGTCCGACGATAGAGGGGTGGGGGTGGGGGCATGCGGCTTTAATCGGCGACACGGAAGCCCCCGAAGTAGGCTTATGGGTTAGAACAAACGGCAGGTGAAGCAAAGGTTGCAGCAACCATCCCGGGGCATTGTGCATGTTTGAAGTTCCGGGTGGCTTGTTTGTTGTTGCAGCTGCATTTTCCACGGCGCCCTTACGTAGACTTCATCGCGAGCCCAATTCGTTCTTTATGTTTCGATTCGTCTGCCCGCGGATGAAGCCGGCGCTGAGACGGCAGTGACGACAGATTCGCCTGCTGTTGCCACGTTTTCTTTCCTTTTTTTTTCTTTGTGGCCCTCCACACTCTCGCGACTTCCTCCATTGCCCTCTCTCCCCCCTCCCCCCCTTTGATCTCCTGAAGAGAAGAGGTAAAGACATGTGCACTCCTACATCGATACACATGCGCACGCAACCACATCACCGCGTCATACAGCGTGGCTGCTGACAACTTCGCCGGCGAAACCAGCAGTTTGGCCAACTGCACCGACGACCACATCGAACAACTTGCTGGAGGACTCCGCTGCACTTTTTACAGAACGGGCCGTCTGCTGCTTTGAAGGGTGCCAGCTCTGCTGCCTAACGCTGGCGGCTGCGGGCTCTCATGACTTCCCTCTTTGGAGCTCTTACGCAACTTTCTCTTTTTTTTTCTTTGCTGGTTTTGCTGCTTCCCAGCCCGTATTTCTGTGGCCGCCCTCCACCCAGCTGGTCCATGCAGCCGCCTGCACATCAAAGGCCTGGGAGGGATTGCGACGGTTTTGCATCTTCATGCGTGTGTGTTCGCAGGAAGAGAATTTTCTTTTGTGACTGCGAGCCGGGGTGGGAGCGGAGGCGTGGGGGCGAGGCGTGCGCTCATCGAGCTTTCGCAGAGCGTCGCGCCGCAGTGCTCCCTTCAACGAAGCTGTCTGGCGCAACGCTGATCTTTCGGGGAAAGGTCAGAGGGCGATGAAGCTGCTGCGAGCCGCTTCTATCTGTTGCACAGGAAGATCATCTCTGGAGGAGATGCCCTGTATCACACGCACTCGCTCGTGGGGCTCGTATAGCTTCCATCGTCTGTATCTTCTCTCGCGTTCACACACACACACACACACACACACTCACCTACTACTCTTGTTGTCCGGCCCTCTGCGTATGAACGAAGGAAACGGGCTGAGGGTGATGAGTTCATTTGAGAAAACAAGGAAAGAATGAAAATCGCTTGTGCCTGCTCTGTATCGCCTTCTGCGCGATTGCTGTTGAATGCCTTGTGTGCTGTTGCTGTTATCGGGCTGGGTGGGTGAGGCCAGCATTTGGCCACGGCCTTCGTCGCTCTCACGCTCGCTGCTGTGCTTCTTCGTCTCCTGCTGTCCTCCAGCGCGTTTTGGGCTTTGCTTGCTGAATTGGCTTCCCTTCCCCCCTCCATTCTCTTCCTTTTCTTTTGGTGGCGTATACACCTCCATATGCGTGGACTTTCAAAAGTTTCTGCCGTGCACTCACGCCACTCTCCCGAGATACCAGCGCAAACTGGAGGTGTTGAAGTTGAGAGACACACAGTAAAGGATAATCACAGCAATAATAAATCAACGAACCCCCCACCCCCCACTTTGTATTGCGAGCGTAATGAGTCTGAGTGACATGTTTCAAGACCGCGTCAACGACGTGAAGGAGACCGGGGAAGGTCTCTACGTCGTTATGACTGCGATGGAGAGCGTCTTCGAGACAATACCCGATGACGATGATGTGGCGCGCCAGCAGCGTGAACGACGAAATCAGCTTCGTCAGCAGGGCAAATCGATTTATGTGTCAGACGTTCGCTCGTGCGATGGCGTGGATGCGAGGCGCCAGGGAGCAACGGCCTCCGAGTGTGAGAAGCCGCTCGCATCGTCGCCGGATGAGCTGCTGGCGGGCACCACCGATCCGGCTGGCGAAGCTGCGGTGACCAATCCCAATGGACGTTCAAGCGTCCACAGCAACGATAGTTTTATGTCGCCCGCCTCCATGCGTTCTGGCCAGCCTTTTCCATCCGGCGAGTCCCCCGCTGCGCCAGCAGAAGCTGCGGGAGACTCGGAGGGCACCGATGGACTGGGCAGTATCGTGAACTTTAAAGCGCGTGTTGCGGAGGAAGGCGCGCTGCAGTTACGCATCTTTGATTACGACCCGCGGCAGTGGCTGCTTCAGTTTATGTGCTACGCGACGAAGCACTACGGCGAGGAGACGGACCGCTACTTGCATTCGCTCCACGTGCTGCTGAATTTTATGTCCGTGCGACGGCGGTGCATCGAGCTGCGGTCTGCGGCGCTGCGCGAGCGCCAACAGCGGGCGGCTCACGCGGCGACGCACCCTATCCATTCTTCTAACGCGCCCACAACTTCTACCACGACCAACCCTGCCCTCTCCACGCCCGATGTGGCTCTTGCAGAGATGGGCAAGGCCGTTTCTGACAGCGGCGCAGGTGACAAGGATGACGATATTGATGATAGCGATGAGAGTGTTATAGCGCTGTCATCGGAGGAACGACGGCGCGTGGCGATCGGCCTCCCCGACAATGTCCTTCGCATGAAGGCCGCCACCTTCTCCTCGTTCTTTACAATTTACGTGACCATCGTGCTGCGGCAGGAGACGCCGGTGGCCATGATTAAGCACATTTGCACGGGGGTGCTCACCCTGTGTTCGTCGCTGCGCGCGTACCCGCGAGAGCCGCTGGACATTGTCAAGGAACTACACAGTAACCTGGCGGATCAGGCGAAGTCTTTTGTAGATCAGTGGATGAAGAAAGGGAAGGGGCTACTGGCGCCGGTGATGGTGAGCACCACCAACGCCACGACGTCGGCGGCCGCGCAGGCACACCACCGGCGTTCTTCTTCACAGTCGTCCTCTATCAGTAGTACCGTGGGCTCAGAGAGCGTCATGGACAGCGAAGGGCGTTACCTTCAGGAGCACCCTGAAGACGCCTCGGACGGGTCTGCGCGGGCGGTAGAAGAGGGTGTGGAGACGCAGAGCCCGGGCGGGTGGACCGCAGACAAGGAAGTCAGCGTAGCAGCGGAGGGGGCGACTTCGTCTGTGTCTAACGCGGATGCCGTTCACCCGTCAGTTGATGCAGCGACCGCGCGGGAGCTGGTTGCGGAGTACCAGTGCAGTCGGTCGCCGTGCACGAGCCGACTGGCGCAGCTGGTGGTGGACACCGTCCCAGGGATGGACCGGTCGGCGCTGCTGCCGTCCATCGAGCAGCCGGAGCGGCATGCCTTCAACGATGGCTACGTGCGCGTAGTTCCCTTCATGACGGCAGCTGAGAAGGTGCTGCTGACGGAATGGATGCAGGTGCAGCTGAGTGAGCTGCGGTTCCCTTACAACCCGGTAGAGGAGGCGGCGATAGTGCGGGCGTGGGCATCGCCGAGCTACGACTCAAAGCGTGGGGAGCTGACTATCTTGATGAACCCGACGAACGCCTTCCGGATGCAGCTGAGCAACCCAACATGCTTTTCGACTGGCGGGGCGCAGTGCGACATGTGCTGCCTGAGTGGCCGCAACGTGAGTTTCCAGGCGGTACTGGAGAACGGCGTGCGGAGCGAGGTGGTGATTGGGTATGAGGGCTGCGTCGGCTTCGATACCTGTGTGGCGTGCAGCTACTACTACTACAAGTCGTGTGAGGTGCGGCTGCTGCGTGCGGTGCACCCCAATGCGGCGGTGCGGCAGCCGTTCGCGTACGGGCGGTATTCGAAGACCGTTGTGCAGTCGGTGCGTGTGGTGGACGCTGCGGAGGGCGACGCGGTGGTGGTGGAGGTGATGATGGGCGTGTCGCCCTTCGGCGTACTGCCCATTGGGTGGGTGCTGCCCCGTCACCAGCTTGCTGCACTGAGCACGGCGTGTACGCTGACAGAGGACTACGTGGAGTTGACGGAAGCCGAGCACGCCGCACTGCCGGTGCCAGACGCCCGCTGGCAGGAGCGGTGCCGCATCGTAAATGTGAGCAAGCGTCTGCTGGGGGAGGACCAAGCATCTGCGGCGAGTGACCGGTGCGGTGATGCTGCGTCGGCGGATGTCGCGGAGGCGGACCTATGCCCGATCTGCCTGCAGCTGCTGCACAGCCCCCTACCGGTGCTGCGCACGCTGTGCAAACACTGGTTCCATGTTCAGTGCATCGGCTCCCACTACCACTACAAGCCTGCGAAGGTGGGCGGGGAGGTGAACGAGTCCAACGGGTGCCCGGTGTGTCGCTGCACCACCTACATGCCCTCGCTGACCGACGTCGCCGAGACGCTGCGCACGAACCTCTACAAGCTGGAGGTGCGCGTGCCGGCGGTGGAAGTGCCTTTTGCCATTGCCGTCGGGACCATCTTAACGGACGACGGCGCCTACCACAACGCAACCAACATAGCCGCCTGTGCTTCTTTCTACGATTTGGTACCGGGCTACGTGTACACGGCGGAGGCGGCTTCACTAGCCGCGTAGCAGCTCCGTCGTCACGAGACGCCGTCGCGGCAATCAGTGGCGCGGGGGTGGGGTGGGGTGGCGAGCTGGCGGACAGCGACGGCCACCCGTCTTTGGCGCAGGCTCAGTGAGGTGCTTTTTTTTATGTATCCCTCTCTGTTGATTCCTTTTTATCACCCCCGTCCCCCAAATTCTTTTCCGTTTTTGCTCTTTTTTTTTTCTCTCTTTTTGGTGGCGCAGACGCTTTCGTTTTCGGGTGCGGTTATCCGCTCCGTGCTGCCGTTGCGTTGGCTTGTTGGTTGCCAGCCACTCTTCGACACCTCGTTGCGAGTCGCTTACGCATGTTTAGTAGCTTTCACTGTTTGTATTTCAGTTCAGGAACAGCGGCCAACATAACATCTAAGAAGGCACCGCAGCACCAAAACACGAAACCTGGCGGTGCACCCCTCCCCCCCCCCGAACGCGAAGTCCGTAGACCTACTTGTATTGCTCCTTCTAGTCGTTATGACTTCGTTTGAGGCTGGCTTCACCACTTGTCGTCAGCGGTTTTGGAGACACATGCTCGTTGTTCTTGCGAAGGCCTCCCTGCTGCATTTCGTCACACGTTGCCTTCGTCTTATTGTGTTTTTCTTCTCAGTCTACGGCAGGTACTAGAAACCGTTGCGCTCGTTCATTGCGTTGAACGGGTGCACGGTTCCTGCTGCTAGACCCTTAAAAAGAATAGTAAGATCAGTAACCACAGCTCAAACACACATGAACAGCTGTCAAGTGTGGTGAGCGTTCCGCCGCCTACAGGCGCAATTAAGAAGGCGCTGCCGCTTATTCATCACAATCGCAAGTGCATACTCACTTGCTCACGCACAGCAGCCACTTTACCGTGAAGGGTTGACCAGCAGTTGCACATGCAGAGGGTGGCGGTGGAGAGGGAGTGCGCAAGTGCATGGATATTCCAGCGCCAAGCAGAAGCGCAAGCCATGCTTGCTTTTCGCTTTTGTTTTTCCACGCGAGCTTCTTGAGAAGTGCTCCTCCACTTGCTTTCCTCCACCTTATCTGCGATTTCTGTGCTGTCAAGCTCTTCACGCCCATCCTCAACGCACTTCCAGCTCAGTGAATGTACGCAACGTAGAACTGCAACGCTCACGCCTCCGCGCAAGCGGTACGACTTCCCGTCCTCCAAAAAGAAAGAAAGAAGAGGGGAGGCCATCACAACGACCGTAGGCAGCGCCTCACTCGGGTCGAGACGCTTCCAACACACTCGTCCGAGGGACGAGTTGACTTCTCGGTTTCCCCTCCCCTCTTTTCGCTTTGTCGCTGCCTCCCGCCGAGCGTCTCTACCGCTGCCTTGCCCACGCTTTCAGCCTGCTTACTTGTTGTTTGGGTTCTTTGAACGGTTTTTTTTTTTTTTCTTAACATGTATTTGCTTCTTCTCTTTTTGGTTTTCAAAGTACCGTTGAATCCACGGATTTAAGTGCGCCTACTGTTTCTTTTTCCATCTCTTTCTTGTGTCTCAACGGCTTGCGTGGGCAGGTTGCCTCGCGATGCATCTGCTGCTCTCCCGGCCTGTCCCATCGTTCTCTGTCTCTCCCTTTTCCGCTTGATATTCCTGTGCACACCAAACACCACGCGCTGATGGCTTTTTTTTTTTTTAACGTTTTTGTGGGTGCAGTGCCACGACCCATCATAAGGTTTGTAAGACGTAGTTACAAGAAGAAGCGGCGAGCGGTCATGCGCGTGTGTGCGCGCTCGAGGAGTCTATGTGCCCTACGTTGGCGCATTTGAAGGCACCATAGGGGCTTCGAAAAGATGCATTCCCCGCTTCTCTTGGAAGCCCCCCTTGATACCCTGCTTGCTGTCTCAATCAAAGCTCTACGCTTCAACTGCCCCCCTTCCCCCTGCCTTCCCCTCTGTCTGCAGGTTACTTCGCGCCCCACCCGGTGCTGATTCCTTCACTGCTTCACGAAAGCAGTGCGAGGTGTTTCGTTGACGTCCTTCCCCCACACCCTTTCCCGTATCCAGACCAAGTTAGGGACGGGGGTGAAACACACTTGAGGCGTTTACCGCTGCACTCTACACATCATTCTCACTTCAACAGCAAAACAAACAACAGCCATAGGCAGCGAGAAAGCTTTGTTTTCACTCCCACGGACACAGCAACGGTCGGACGGCACTGTATACATATATATATATATATATATATATATATATATATGTAAGTAAACATATATCTCTCCCCCACTTCTCATTTGTATTTCCTTGGCCTGTTGCTCTTCTCTTTTCCTTATCTGCTTTTCGTGACGTCAGCATCTTCGCTTGCCGTTACCCTAGCTCTCTTGCCGTGCGTGCATTCGTTTCTTTTGATTGATTTCCGCCACGCTGCGCTGCACCACCCATCAATCGACAACGCCTCCGGGTTCGCGGGGCACCACCGCGCCGAGTTCCCCCGTCTCCCCTCCGCCCCTTTTCTTTTTGTTCTTCTTTTCATTTCCGTTACGTTTCCCTCATTTTGCACTTTTTTTTCTTTTCTTTTTTCTTTTTCGGCTGAACACCAAATTCGGCTCGCTCAGCCCCTCCCTCCGAAGAACCACACACACACACACACACACACACACACACACAGTCAAGCGCCTTTTAGCGCTCGACAGAGCCTCAACAACGTCACGTAACGACCTTCCCAAAAAGCCGTCTTCCACTTCCTCAGTTGCGCACACACTGCACCGGTACAACAGTATTCATGACCGGAGCGAGCCAACGGCATCGACCGAAACATTCTAAGACCACCTACGCATATAAGACCACCTCCACCCCACTTCTCGAAGATACACTCTGCGCTGGCTCTGTGGAAGCGTCAAGCAGCAACAAAACGTGCGCTAGCCGATGATCAATCGTACCTCCGATGACGAGGAGGAGTGCGTGATGCGCACCATCAACC
>LJSK01000155.1:0-61119 GCA_001299535.1 Leptomonas seymouri
CCTGCTCCGGAATGAGAATGCCAGCCTTCGTCTGCTTCGCGGCCTGCGTGCGCTTCACCAGCACGCGCTGGCCCAGCGGCTGCAGCTTCTTCAGAGCGGGAGCGGTGAAACGAAACATGACGCGATGATACTCGTGGGATTGCGTTAGAGCACACAAAGCAGAGCGTGCACAGTTGAGGAGGAGTATAGCGAAGTAGCGGTGTAGAGCTAAAATATATATATATATATGTGTGTGTGTGTGTATGTACACGTAGAGGACAAAGAGAAGGCATTTGGTTTATGGACAGCAGTAGGGCGAGGGTTGGGCGCAGCGGTAATGACAAAACAACGAAACAGGGGATGGGACCACCGCGTGAGAGAGACTGATGAAGCCGAAGGCATCCATCCCACAGTATGGGAAGGACCTGCTACGATCAGGCGTGGCAGAGTGTAAGAGAGCCAGCAAAAAGAAAGCAGTCACCGCCCGTGTAGCCGATTCCCGCCGGTCCCGCACATCGGGCTGGGAAAGCCGAGAAAAGGGTGTCGCCACCCACTGGGGTGCAGCACCACGCTTTAAGCGTCCCTGCCAAAATCACCGATCCTTTCCCAAGTGCGCCTCAGCACACGAACGAGAAAATAAAAACAAATGAAGCAACAGCGTTGATCATTTGAGCGTCTAACTTGCTTGGTTGTGGAGTGCTGTCATGATAGCGGGTGGTGCCAGGTGGATCAAAGCGGGATCCGCACACGCGTCGGCGCCTACAAGCCAGCAACAACGTATTACAAAGATACGGGAGAAAAAAGGGGTGTCGAGTCGAAGCGGACGTCGATCATAGTCTAACCATACATCGTATTGTACATGTAATTCATCTCTCTCTCTATTCCGGAAGCGCGCGCGGAGGCACAAAGAAACAAAACATCCGCTAACGTATATAGCCCACAAAAGACGCACAGAGGGCGGCAACATCCTCTGCGCTTCTGCTGCCCTTGTCAGCCGCTGCTCCGGCTCATCGCTATCTGCCTCTCAATGCTGGGCAAGAACATGTTCTGTGGGCGCCGATCCTTTCCTTCGTGCAAGTACTTCAGCAACGCTAGCTGCACCTTGTACCTAAATTTCTTCTTCGAATCCGTCAACTCGGCCACCTGCTCCGCTACATCCTCTGGTGTCAGCTGGCCAGAACTCTCTGCTTCACTTAGGGCACGCTCTTGCACCGCCGTGACCTCTTCCACAGTCTCCATCTCTCGCCTCAGCTGCGCGAAGAAATTCTTAAAATGATCGCAGAGAAGGGGGTGGAAAAGGGGGAGGCGAAGGTACGCGACAAGATCGAGCGTCTGATTGCGGATCGGTGCTGTCAGCACGCCATCCGCGCCCTTGCGATCCGCAGAGGCCTCCAGCAAGGCGTCGCTTCCACTTCCACTCTTCGTTAGTGCCTCGTTGTATCGAAATTCTATGTGAAAGAGCGACTCGGGCAATCCAATCAGCGCGCGGTAGTTGTGGACAGAAGGCGAACCGTTACCAAAGTACACGATGCCGTCCACCGTGCGATGGCGACGATGAATGAAGATGATCAGCATCTCTCGCAGCTGGGGCTCTTTAACGTCGTCACCGTCACATTTTGGTGAGGAAGTGGTCTGCACGTCGTCCAAGGATATGCCCAGCATGTCAGCAGAGGCGTAGTCTAGTCGAATGCAGTCCTCCGGCTTGAACTGCGCAGCTCCGCGGACAGCACTGAAGTACAGGTAGTTGCACGGCAATCGCACGCGGCGCGCCACCGGTGATCTGTAGGCCGGCAACAGTGCGCGTGCCGCAGCAGTAGCAGCAGTCTGAGAGGAAGCGACCGAGGACGGGGAGGGAGGGGCTGCATTTTGCGTGGCCGAAGCACCGTCCGCCTCATCCCAGCCGGCAGTTGCTGCGTCCGTATGCGTGTCCGACAAAGAGGTATTGCCCTTGGCGCTGTCTCCACGGCGGAACTCCTCCAAGCCCAGCCGACCCAGCAACACGTGAGCCACGTCGCGGCCCACGTCCCTCGCGCTGTACGTCTCAAACGACTCCGTCGCACCGTAGCGGCGGGTGAACATTGCAACGGGGCCCGCCGCCAGCACATCCGGCTGACTCGTCTCGTACGTCGACCCAACGATCACGCGACCGTCGAAGACAATCGACCGCTTTGTCAGCGCCGAGAGCACGTTGTGGTCGATGTCCTTGTCCTCCTGGCACACAATCAGAGAGCACGGCAGCTCCACCGCATCCCCGGCCTTCCGCTCAAACGACAACGAGTCGAGCAGTACTGAGGAGAGCGACTCGTCGTCGTACTCCAAGCGAGACACACCGTAGCCGTCCAACACCGTTACACCCATCACACGGAAGAGCGCCACGGCCGCGTCGGCACACGCGGTGTCCTCAAAGACGCCACCACCAGCCGCCCCCGAAGAGGAGTGCGGAAGAGGTCGGCACAGCACCAGCCGCTGCGCCGGGAAGCCAATGGAAATCATCGTGGACAGGGTTGCAATCGCGTCAAGACCTGAGCCGTAAACGACAACGTTGGCAATGGAAGTGGCATTTGCTTGGTTCATCTCCGATAACGCGTGTCGCAGCTTCTCTTCCGACACATCGCCGGACAGCGCAATCACACCGCCGCGTGCAGTGCGGGCTTCTTGTTGCTGTAAGGCACGGATTGCAGGAGGTACGATGTACTGCCGACCCGTGGTGAGGATCAAGTGGTCATAGGGCTCATACATGCCGTTCTCCAGCCGCACGAACTTCAAGTTGGTGTCGATGTCGACCAGCGTGCTCTGAACAACGCGCACGACGTTTGCCACGAGGCCCAGGGAGGCAGCGGCGTTTAAGTCGTCGCCCAGGCGCAGTCGCATGTACTCTCGCTCCAGCAGGTCCATCGTGTCCGCCTGCCACACCTGCTGCTGGCGGGTGCGTGTATTCACGTTATCGCCTACAGCCTGATTTGGGTGTAGCGGGACGCCGTCTGTTGCGATGAGGGTCACGTTAACGAGATCAACGTAGGGCACGCGGAGGAGCTCGTAGAGCATCGACAGCGCCGTCGCACTGGCACCGACAACAACCAGCCGCGGATGCACGCGGACCTTTTCGTCACTGAGCAGACGGCGCGTGGTGAAAAAGAGCGAACTGAAAGCCAGCCCTGTTGAGGGCGCCTTCGCTACGGCCTTCTCCTGCCCTCTTGCCACTACGGTGGCGTCACCGTCACGCATCAGCGCGGGGGTCACATCGTTCACTTCGGGGATGCTGCTTGTGAGTGTCCCCGTATCCGCGTCCGCGTCGCGGCCATCAGCGCACTTCGTCGTAGCGTCAACTTGTGATGCGGAGGTGCTCTTGCTGTGGCGTGCAGCAGCTGGTGCCTCCATCTCCACCACGCGTCGCGGCGGGACGTACGTGAAGGAAAACAGCGCAGTTTGACACAGCGACGCATCGACGCTCGTCAAGTTCAGCAGCACCTCCGTCTGCGTCTGCCGTAGCACCTCTCGTAAGAAAAACTTCATGTGATGGCGGAAGACCGGTCGGATGTACGCAAACCGTACGATGAGGCCCGGCAGTTCGGTGGAGCGGTACCGCAGCGGCCCCTCAGCAGCGGAAATAGAAATGTCCGTCGCGGAGTAGTCGAAGCCGCCAGCCGTGTTGAAGGACAGAAATTGGTCGAGGTCGTAGTTTGCGCGCAGGGCGTACATCTCGCTGACCGAGAGCAGCTGCACCGACAGCACGCCGACCACCATTCGCCCCTTCAAGGATGCGGTCGACGAGGCGGGAAATCCCCAGGAGAGCGCGAACACCGCCCGGCCAGGGGGAGGGGCCGCGGGCTGGCACTGCTTCGCCTGCGACGCTTCGATGCCGAGGTCTTCGCGAAGGGCGTTGACGAGCTCCACGGAGCAGCCCGGGAAGCTACAATTCGCGCCTCCAGCACCACCGGCCGTGCTGCTTGAGCTGTCCTTGCGGGCTTGTTGCTGCTGCTGATGGAGCACGGCGTGCACGCCGGGCCCGGCTGGTGAAGCAACGCGGGCGGTGCCAAACTGGCCCACCACCGCCGCCCGAAGATCTGAGCACGCAGGGTCCGACAGCAGCGTTACCTGCGCCTGCATGCCGATCTCGAACTCGAGCGACACACGAGGGCACACCCACAGCGCATCCGGCGGCGGGGTCACCTCACCTCTTGCGTTGTGCGGTTGATAGCGGCGCAACGGCATGTACTGGAAGCGCTGCAGCACCATCGGCTCCGGCAACGTCTGCGCATGCTTGCGTTGCAGCACCGCGTAGTCGCACATCATGAACTCGCTAAAGATGTACGGCAGAAGCTGGTAGGCGCTGTGCTCGAAGCGGGGATGGAAGTAGAGAAAGAAGATACTAGCGGTGACGGAGAGGCTGCGACTGTCTTGGCACTGCCGTACGCCCAATGCATCACTGCCATCCACCTTCACCGGCTTCAGGCGCTCAATCATATCGGTGTTGTAGAAGCGGGAGAGGTACTGCTGCTCCTCTAAGCCGAGCTGACGGACACACGCCAAGCCTACCACCTCGTGTGTGATGGAGTCCTCTGCGATGAGGACCTTGTTCTGCGCATCCTGCTCCTGTAGCAGCTCCTCAAGATAAAACTCTGACGGGAGTGCTGTGATGATGCCGGGACCGCCCGCCACGAGCAGCGTCACGGCGTCGTCGTAATCTTCCATACGTCCATGGCGCATTTTGAGGGGTGGCAAGACCGCAGCGCGTGGAAGGTAGAAGAGTGAAGTAGAGGAGACGGCGTTGGCGAGCTTGGACAGGCGGGGAATGGCGTCCAGGCAAGGAAAAGATCCGCCAAGCGAGAGAAAAACGTGCTCCACGCTGCTAAGGCTGCCCAGGGTGACACGCAGCAGGTCCATCGAGATCTCTCGCGTGTTGTAGCTCAGCGTGTCCTTCACCACCGACGCTGCCTTGGAATCAGCACCATTCAGCCCTGCAGGGAGGTCTGTGGCGCTATTCAAGAAGGTACTCGCGGGAGCCAGCAGCATGCGCAGCCACAGGCTGTTTGCCACTGTCACACTGCTCCCCTGCTGCTTCAACGCGGTGAGCGCCGCCGCCCACACCCGCGCGCTCTCCTGAGCACCTCCGCTCGAGGTGTGACTCGGTGGTGCGTCACTCAATGCTATAAAGCCAGCAATAACATCTGTTTTCTCTGGCGCCGTCGCATTTTCATTCGTCGTCGCCGCGGCATCACCCGCAGGCACGTCGCGCACAGCCGTCACAGAAAGCATTGACCTCTCGATGAGCAAGGCAAAATCACGCTCCGTGAAAACGTGGAAGACACTCGGGGTGGGCAGACCGTCACCAATCGCGTCCCCCAGCCCCATCATGCGTGCCAGCTGAGCAGCATCACTGCGGCGACTGCGCCGATAACGCAGGCCGGCGATGGTGCCCACAAACGGCATCTGTGTGGCAATTGTTGGCGAAAGAAGGGTGGGAAAGGGCTAAGACTCACCTGCCTGATTCACCTTTCGAATCTCCTAATTTTTATTTTGATCACTCCGGTTTTTTGTTGGTTTCGAGTTAAGGGGCTCTGCTACCTGCAACCGTGAGAGAGGAGCAAGATAGGGCTTTGGAATATCAGCAAATGAGGTACAACAAAACAGAGGGGGGGTGCCAGGAGTGCAAGCCTTACGGAGAGTGGAAAGAGCCGCCCAGAAACTGGATGGCCATACATATATATATATATATAGAAAACACTTCTCCTTCAAAACTACAACAAATCCGATGCCGTAGGCCGGCTAATAAGATAAGTGAAGTTGCGCTTCGAGTTGTCCTGCAGCTGCAGGCAGAGGCCCACCTGCTCCGGGCACGAGATATATTCAGAAAATATAGCCAACTGCAGGAACACCGCTAAACGCACCATGTCCATAAGAACTTCCTTTTTTCTTTGTAGCCTCGCTAATCGTTTTTTACTAGAACCCCTTTCAATTCAACTCGCGCAAGCTATTTCCACCAACTTATGCTTTCCCGCTACGCGAAGTTCACCCACATCGGCGATGTGTCGTGGTGGCGGCACTCTGCCATGTGATGAACGGATATTACATATATGAGTAGACATTAAACCGCAAAGCACTCACTCCACAAGGCGCATTCATGCAATTCAGCATGTAGCAGTAGAAGCCACGGGTCAGCGAGTGAGGAAGAGAGGAGAGGAACATAGGAAAGTGTAACAGCAATAACTGTAAAAAACAGTTCTTCTGAAGTGGCGGCAGCCCGTGTAGCCCAAGACCGGTGCACGCGCATTATGATAAGAGGGGTGTCAATAAACGGAAATGATAAATTTTCTCCATGTGCTGGTTGGCGGGAGGGGGGGGGTGAACGCAGGGTAGCAAAAAGCTGGTGTAAAGTTCAGATCAAATCGTCTGCGAGCCCGGCCTTCCCTCACCCCCACCCCGCACCCCCTTTCCAGATCGTTGCCCCTCTGACTTATCTCTCCATCTCACAGGTGATTCGAAATTGAGGTCAAGATGTTCGTACGAGTCAGCATATCGTCACGCCGTTCACCCCTCACATCACCCTGGAGCAAGTGCTGCAGGCGCGCCAGCTCCTTCGAGACAAACTCGATGCCCTTGTCGGCAATCCGCTCCGCCACCTTCACGTAGTAGGCCGCGCTGGATGACGCCGCATGCTTGGCAGCCAACGACCTCACCACCTCAATGGTGGCAGCAGACGCCTCGACGCCATCGGCACTGGCAACAGCTGCAACAGCCTTCGACAGCTCCTCATTCACACCGATATCAATGGAGAGCTCGCCATTGGAGAGCCGTTGGGCGCCGCTCCTCGCGTTCACAAAGTTAGTCAGGGCTTCGACTTCGCGGCCACCCTTGTACTCCTCCGGCTCCACAGCATCGCCCTTTCGGAAAAAGAGCAGCGTCGGGTAGCCGCTGACTTTGTACTTCTCGGCAATAGGCTTGTTTTCATCGATGGTCGCATCAATGAGAGCAATCACAACGTCCGCATCGTTTTGGTAAACACTAGCCAGCCGTTTGTAATTTGGCTTCAGCGCAGTACAGTGGGTACACCACGGAGCAAAGAACATGACAAAGACCGACTTGGTCGGGTCCTTGACGATGGCGTCAAAGTTTTCCGCGTTGAGGTTAACCGTGTGATCTACCTCCTTCGGAATCTCTATCTGCGCATTGGGAATCTTTTCATTCAAGAACTGAACAAATCTCTCCACCGTGTCGATGCCCGAAAACTTCTCGGGTTTGGTGGACCCGGGCGGGAAGTAGAGAAGCGTCGGGTACTGGACGATCTTCATCTTTTCCCTCACGTTGCGTTGCTGTGTCACATCCACCTTGCCGAGCACCAAGAGGTCCTTTGCCCTCTCGCTGCGCTGGAAGGCGTCCCCAACTTTGGCGTAAGTGGGGGCTAAGGCCTTGCAGTAATTACACCACGGCGCGTAGAACAGCACGAAGGCTGCCTTCACACTACCGACGTGTTCGTCAAAGTTGGAATCGCTTAGTTCCACCACACCAGGCATCTTCATTTCTGGGCCCCCGTTGCTGGCGTCAGCCAGCACGGCCAAGAAGGTCGCTGCCAGCAGCAGAAGCGTAAGGATGCGCTTCATTCCTGCGATGTTGGCAGATTCGAAGAGAACGCAACTTTTTGTTTGGTTTTTCCCCCTTTTCTCTTTGGTGCCGCAAAGCGATGAAAACCAGTTCGCGGTGTCGGCAGGGGGGTGGGGGAACGGGAGACCGCAGGAGAACTGAAAAAGAAAATAAGAAAAAGAAAAATTGCGCACAGAGAAAATCGTTTTTGTTGTTCGGTGTTTTTTGTTTGTTTGTTTGTTTTTTTTAGGCTGCCCTTCAAGCCTTCGCGGGGAGCGACAGCGGCGGTAGACGATGGGGCCGGAAAGGAGAGGGAGGACCGAGTAAGACATGCGCACATTCCCCTCATTCTTCGCCGCCGCCTGTGCCGCAGCCTGCTGCTGGCGCATGGGCACCGCTCCAACCGTAAAAGGCCCGTCGCGCCCTTTTTGCGCTGCCCACTACGCTTGCGCCTCAGCGTGAGAGCTCTTGAAAGCGCATTGCCCGTTAGGGTCGGACTCCCCAAGCCTTTCTATGCAGTGATGAGCACCGAAACAGGTGCCCTTGTTGTTTTCATTGGGGCCACAAGCAGGCTCCTCCATCCTCGCTTTATGCAGACTTCAATTTCCCCGCTTCCAGCATCATCATAACGATTATGATCATGAAAGGAAAGCAGAAGTAGATTGGCGTGAGGCGAAAGCACGTAAATAACTATACACATATGAGCACCGTCTAGGTGAAGACATGGAAGGGGGGGGGGCTGCCTCTCCCCCGCCCCCCACCACACACATATAAACACCTCAACTAGTCTTTTAGCGCATCCATAGCGAGCTGCTTCTCCACAAAATCCACAAGTTCGTTGAAGTCGCGCGAGCGACGGAACTCCACGCCGGTGTGCGAGTGTGGCGGCACCAAAAGCACCGTTGGGTAACCCCGAACGCCGTAACGCCGCTGGATACGTGGGTTCTCGGGCGAGTTGACCTTCGCCAAGATGACTCTTTCCACTAACTCGGGACGAGACTGAACATACATTCCATACTCTTCATACATCGAGGAGAAGTCCTGGCAGTAGCCGCACCAATCTGCGTAGAACTCTAGTAGCACGTAACGGTCGTGCCCCACCACATCGTAATAGTTTTCCGAGTTCACTTCCTCTACGCCCTCCATCGCACGTGACGGAAGCTTCTCGGTATCATCGAGCTTTGCTTCCAGAGCTACCACGGAAACGGCAAGCATAGCCACCACGGTGACGGTGAAGACGGCTGCCAGTCGCATCAGAAAGCGCCCATGTACCGGCATTGTCGAACCGCGAGACGGGTGTTCGGTATTCTTTTTGCTGTTGTTGTTTTCTTGGGAGATGCACCGTTACCCTGCGTACTTCGGCGCGAGCCCCAGTTGTGCAAACGAGCACTTTTCAGATGGAGCCGTTATCGGGATTTCTTTTTCCCTAATTTGTTTTCCCTTGCCTTTTGTTTTTTTGTTGCTGTTGTTATGGCAACGTTGAAGGACGCGATACGCTGTAATGTCTGGAAAATCGACGAGAAGGAGATAAAGGAGCGCAGAGGCCTGATGTTCACACCATAATGTTTGTCCTAAGTCGAAAGCACGCTCTGTCCATTCCCCCGACGGGTTTGCTTCCAGAATTACGACGACAGGAGTGCAAAGAGGAGGGGCAAGCCCAAAACATCGTGCCGAGGTCCAATATATAGCAAGACGTGGCGGCAGACTTTCACTACTGGCATCTTCATTTGCAGACGGAGTGCACGCTGGAATAGTACACACACGCGCGCGCAAACGCCAAGTAGTCCTTGATTCAGCCGAACCTCCAGTTACAACTGGAAATTGCGCCCTTCAATCATCTACCACCGGCGTGCCGGCTGGCAATCGCTTTGCACCACGCAGTTCGCTTCCGCTGTTGTTGGATTTGGTTATCATTTTATCGAATAGCTTTAAAAGACCAAAACGCCGATTGGCGCTGGCAAAGCCAACACAGGGCCCACAGGGCAGCTCCCAACAACAAAAACACAAAGCGAAACAAAAAAACAAATAAAGAATCAGTCAAACTTCCTGTTGTTGTTGTTGTTGTTTTTTGCGATTTGTGTTCAAAGAAACGTGGAAAACGGGGGTGGGACGTATGAAGCGCCGTAGAAAGAAAAAAAAAAAAGCGCCGAAAGCAGAGAGCCCATGCATAGCAACGGTGGCCACAACGGCAGGGCACCAGCAGGAGACCCCCAGCAAGCGTACTTTGCCCCCAACACACGTGTCATTCTCCCTTCTCTGCCTACAGCAAGTCCCCCAGCCCCCTTATCCCTTGCCGGTGCCACGCTTCTCCGTTGCGGCGGCCGCCTTCGCCGCGAGCTTCTTCTGCCACTCGCGCGACATCTTCTGAGATTCCTTCAAGTCCTCCTCGGGGAAGAGCTTCATGAGCCCCATCAAACCACACGAGATCAGCAGCATCATAATCATCGGATTCTTCACAATGTCCGTTAGGCGCATCTCCTGCCGCGGCATGTAGTACTGATGCACGCCAGACACAGGGATCAGCGCCGGGCTCTCCTCCTCCAGCCCTGTACCATCCACCTGCTTCACGGGGAAGTCGTTCGTGGAGGTGCGCAGCAGCGGCTCACGCTTGCCGTTGCCGGTCTCCCGGTACATGACGTCCACGCGCATCGTCGGAAACTCAAAGTCGTGGTACTCGACCTGCATCAGATAGGTGCCATAAGGCAGCTTGTAGACAATGAAGGAGCCGTCGCGGGCTGTCGGCACCATGATCGATGTCTGCCCATTCGTCAACAGCACGCTGCCTTGTTGAATATTGTTAAGGGGGGCTTGACTATCTGGGTGGCGCAGGTAGGCCTCGGGGAGGCGCAGCTGGCCGTAGTAGGTGACGGTCTCTTCCGCAGCAGAGGTGACGGAAGCTACGGCGAGGCAGGCAAGCAGTGCGACAAGCGCGAGACGAAGCAGCACCGCCGCTGCGGAGCGAGAACAGGCGGCCATCGTGTGAAAGTACCGCGCAAAGGCAAACCTACGAAAGAAATAAAAACAGCAGAACTCGTAACGTTTGCGAGTGTGCGCTACAAAAGTGTTTCACTCTTTGTTTTACTTTTTTTTCCTTAGATGGATTGGTAAAGGCTTCCGCGCCGAGAGTTGGTGGCTCGGCAGCCCAGCAGACAAGGCACAGGCAGCAGTCAGAGGAAGGAGTAGAACCCCAAAACACGATCAGGGTGGAAGAGTCCATGACTCAATGCCATCCAGTGGCGGAAAGCAGGTGCGAAAGACTGTCATAAGCACCAGTCGCAAGCACACAAATATAATACGTGTTTCAATATGTAATGAGCGCAAGAAGCCCCGCGCATGCGCGGCGTACAACGTTTGGACATCTACGCCATGAGACGTGACAGCTTTCCACCCATAGCGCGTAAGTGCCCACCCAAAATAAAGAGTGTTTAAAACAAAAGCGCGCCTCGAACGTCTGCCCACCCTTATCTTTTTTTCGTTTTCTTTAAGACATCTGCATAGAACGACTAAGCCACTCGATAAGGAAAGGGAGGGGGGCACTGCGAAGTGATGTCTAGATGATCCTTGCCCGCAAAGAGAAAAGAAAAGCAACACCAAATCAATAAGCCAATGCTTTTTGCCTTCAAGTGTTTTCTTAGCGTTCGAATTGCTTCGTGCACACTGGCGCAACGAGCAGCCTGCGAAGAGCAGCAAATACTTTCTTTTGCAGAATGGGCAGTTGGAAGAGACAACCAAAAACAACAACAACAGCAACAACAACAACAACAACAGCACACAAGCACGCACGCGCAAACGCTCGCCACTGCAATGCCTGCGCACCGTGAAGCCAGCAAATGCTTTGGGAGCACCATACAAGTGGATCGGAAGTTGACGGGTGGAAAAAAAAAAATGGAGGTGAGACACCGCAAAGATCCATGAGCACGATGATAAGAAAACGAAGGCACAAGATGCTGTGCGGTACACACAGACGGAGACAGAACGGGGGAGAAGAAAACGTAAGATCTGCATCTTTCCCATAGGTGGTAGCTCCCCACACAAGCGAGAGACTGATTCATTGTTACGGAGAGGAAGGCAGCCTCAAACCCTTCACCGCTTTCTTTTCCTTCACGACCCCGTATTCGCGTGCTTATAAAGCTCTCCACTTTCACTAACGAATAACAACAAAAATAAGAAGAATCAGAACTACAAACAGCACCGCAATGCAGATCAGCTTGCCTTTATCACTCGTCGAGTCAATCAGCTTACCTACCTTCTTCATCGCACCGTCGAGGCGCTGCTGCACACGCGTCATGCCGCGGTCAACGTCGTCTAAAATGTGCTCCTGAGTGTTCAGCTCGTCCTGAATGTTCACCGCCGTTTCCTTCACGCGGTGAATGCCACTGGACAAGCGGTCCAGCGTAGCATCGTCTTGCTGCATAATGTTGTGCTGCACCTCATGCTCCTGACGAAGAAAGTCGTTGTTCTCCCGCATGGCGCCGTCCATGCCGCCGTCGTCCTGCGCCGCGGCCATGCGCTTCCGCTGCGCTGCCTGCACCTTCTCGGCGAGTTGCTGTGCCTTCATCATGTCCCGCTCCCACGCACGAATGCGCTCCGCCCGACTTTGCAGCTCCTCGGCGGTTATCGCAAAGGACTCCGGGTGCTCCATGGCGGTGTCAAGGGCGAAGCGCATGTCCTCCACCGCCTCATTGCAGCTCCACACGGACTCCAGCAACTCATTCTCGGCGATGACGGTCGGCGCGGTAGCATCGCGGAAGCGCTTCATCTGCGCAGCCAGCTCCGACAGCATCGCGTCCACCTGTTTCTCCATCTGTGGCCACGGGTCCTCGCGGGTGGCGCCAGCGGCTGGCACCGCTGCGCTGCCGACAGCCGCTGAAGACCCCGGGAGCGGCCCACTTGAGGATTTTGCTGGACGCAGTGCGGCGCTCATTTGCCGTTATTGTGAATATGTATGTATGTATGTATGAAGGACGGACGTACAAGCTACGGTGGCCCGCACGTGAACGCAAAGGGTCAAGGAAAGTCCCCTCAGAGCGCCTCGTGTGTTTTTCCCTGGTTGGATGCACTCCTGAGAAAAACAAAACGGAGCGGAGCGCGACAGCAGGCCCCCCTCGGGGAATCAAATCACGGCTTCAGGGTTTATGTAAATATCTAAGCACCAACTTATTAGAGGTGGCACAGGGGAATTATGCAGCGACAACTAAAAGAAAGAGGGAGGGGGGGGAGGTAGAAGCGGCTCTGAAAACAAAAGTGAAGATGCTACGGGAGGGGGGGGGCGGTGGCGGACTAACAGCCGTGTCGCTTTTCTTTCCTCTTCTTCCCCTCGCCGCCGTGGTTGCGGGCCACTCCGTTTTCGAGAGTCATGCGCAGCGACGGCAGTGCCTGCTCTTTGTTCGGTTTTACTTTTGCACCTCCTTCTTTTCGTTGTAGTTCATTTCACAGACAAGAAGCACGCTCAAGGAAGTCGTCTGCACTTTCTTTTCGGGTTAGCACCCGAGTCCAAGGTCGAAACACCAGCCGTGTGCCTTGGCTGCTAGCTGATGCCACCACGCGCGCGCAGAGGGAACCTCGAGGCAAGATGTGCGTTGGTGCATTGCGAGAACGTCGCCGGGTCCGTGAGGCCGCTGCTGTGTTGGAAGTCACTCAAGTCGAAGTCGCACCTCAAAAAGCGCACGACAGACGCGCCGCGATGACTGCGTCGGCGACGATCGCCATCCGTCACGCCCACCCTGACGTCCTGCGCCTCCTCGACGCGATGCTGTGTTGCGCTGTCATCCCTGTCGCTGCTACACCGCATCCCCACAGCCGCAAGGCGAAACTCACAGTCCTCAAAGAGTACCTGCCCGTCACAGCGAACACCCTTCATCAGGCACCCGGCGAAACTGCACCGACGAAACACGACGTCGTGCAACGCCGCATCATAGAAGATGCACCGTGAAAGATCGCAGTCTTCCACCGTCACATGGCTCCACCGCACTCGGGAAAAGTCGCATCGGGAGAGGGTCAGGTGCCTCAGGTGACGCTGCGCCACTTCACCGTGGGTGAGTACCGCCTGCATGTCGAGACCAGCCAGTAGGAGCGAGGAGGCCTGTGCAAGGGGGGAAGACGCGTCAAAGCCTCCGTCTCGCCCCTTTCTGCAAGTGCCGGCACCCCTCGCCGAAAAACCATCGGCGCCAGCGCCCCTGCTTAGCCCAAGTGTCGGCACTTTGCAAGTGCCACTGCCTTTGCTCACGGCGTCCATCAGCGCTATAACCTTACGCTCGAGCGGTACCTCGTCAGCTATGAGCACTGTGGTAAGGGCGGTGGAAGAAGGCTTGGAGTTGACTCCCGCTACGCTTGTACCCGTAGAGCGCCCTGGCAGCACGGCATTCGATGGGGTTGAAGCGGACCGCTGCGCTGCGCTTTCGTTCTCCTCTGGCAGAGGCTCCATCGTCTTCATTGCGTCCATCAAATCACCCGGATCTACAGCGGCATACGCGTCGTGCGGTGGCGCACCAGTGGCTCTTTCCTGCAGTGTTCTCGCCTCGCTCTCATTTGAATCCAACTTTGGAGAAGTGGTAGCAGCAGCAGCCTCCCACTCTGGGGAAACCTCTGGCACATCAATGGAGCATAACTGAAACGATGGATCAATGGAAGCGGTCGCTGGAGACGCAAGGGCCTCATCCTCGTACAACGAGATGGATAAAGAAAGAAGCGCGTCAAGCATTTCAGCATTGATTTCCGGTGAGGCTGCGCGGGGAAACTTGGAAATTGAAAAAGGATTTCCGGATGCAGGATGTGAAGAGAATCGCGAAGAAGGCATGCAGTGGCGCAATGCCGCCTTCGATGCCACTTGGGAAGCCCTTCGTTTTTGTATGCTAGAGCTGTAGTGGCGCAGAGGAACAAGGAGCGCTTGATGCGTCCTCGCGCCACCGGCTACAGCCCAGCTGCAGTGCAGACAACAACGCAAGCCTCTTTGCATTCGGAGGCGGAATCATGCATTTGCTTCGTTGCCCTATTATGCAGTGGTGCTTGAGATGTTCACTGTTCGAATTACACTTTGCCGATTGGATACGTGAACATGATCACATCAGCCTATATCTATATATATGAAACCGGAGCGTCTCACGAAAGAGAAGGGGCGGAGTTACAGTAAGCCGTCAGTAGAGTGGTGTAGAGCCTGAAAGCTTAGGATGCCATGCACGCAACTACCTCAACATTACCCAGCAACACGTCCACCATGAAATGCACGGAGGAAGAGACGGGATGAAAAAAGAGATACCAACAAAAAATTAGAGCCATACAGATGGCGCCACTCACCGAGCGCACTACCATGAGAAGCAGTTAGGCAGCGCTTTTGTCTTCACTCGAAAGAGGGAGATGAAAGAAAACCGCGATGAAAGGCTACGCCTTGCGCGCCGTCATTCGAGTTTGAATCGGCACTTCACTGATGTTCATAGGCTTTCTTACACAGAGCAAAGCGCGTATAGAGCTCCACGCATAACCCCGCAGCACAAAACATAGTGGACGGAAGGAGAGGCAACACTATACCACGTTAAACCAGTTATGCGAGTATTCATCGCTTACCGAGAGAACTCCGCTAACACCACCGGACCGCTGCAAAAGGAGGGAGAGAGCGGGGGAGGGACTGCACGCACATGTGATGACGTCCTGACGTGCACCCGCAAGCTTCAAAGGGTAAAAACAAGAGAAATGAAAGAAAAAGCTTGCTCGCCACCTTACCTTTCAGCTGAGGGAGTTGATCGTTGTGCGTCGATGCAGTAGCAGAATAAAAAGAGCAAAAACAAAAAAAGAAAAAGCAAACAAGTGAGCCACCACCACCACCGGAAGAAAAAAGGGTGTTGAGGTCAACAGCACATCGGAGCTGAACGAACAGCAACAATAGCCTTGCTTTTCCTTTCGATATATATATATATATATATATATATAAAGAATATAAGTCGCTGAGGCCTGTCAACGCACAACCCCTAGTTGGATGGAGAAGAAAAGAGAAGGAGAGGCGAAAGTGATCGCTGAAGAAACAAAGCAAAAAAAATCTCTCGCAAGCAAAACGAAAGAAAAACGGTGAAACTCGCGCAAGTCCGCAAATAGGGAGAGGGAGGGGTGAAAGCAAAACCCTAGCATTCATCCTAATTCTAATCCTCATGGGTAAGCTGCCCCAAAACCACCCGCAGACGAGACAACGCAAGCAAAAAGAAAAACAAGCGAGACAGAAGCAAGCAGAACCGTCCGGTAACTTGAGAAGGAAAAGCACAACGCAAAGGCTTCGGCCTTACGCCAAGTGACACCCATCAATGACACTTGCAATCTTTCCTTCCATTATTTTATTTCGCCACCACTTTTATGTTTCACTCAAAGCTTTATTACGACAACGCTTCACCTTCCCTATCTCATACAGCCCAACAACAACAAAAAAAAAAAGAACAGAAGGATTTGAAGTTAGTCAGTCTTTCGTTTTATTTTACTCACTTTACTGGAATTTCTCTTACCCCCACCGCCACACAAGCCGACACATGCACCTGTGCCATCGTGACAGACAGCGTCGCGCAGGTGGAGCGAGACGCCTCTCGAGCACAATCAACAACAAGAGCAAAAAAAAAAAAAGGAAGACAAGCAAGCAACAAAGATAAGCGACAGGATTAGTGCGCGTGAAAGAGTACATCTCGACTTCCTTCTCCCCTTCCATAGTCTCATTGAACATGAGAAAGAGCAGGAAAGAGGGCGAAATACAAACAACATTGATGGAGAGTGAAGGAGTCGTGAGAGCAAAAACAAAAAGAAATAAAAAAATAGTTAGTGCGTGATATGCTTCGCTTCCATACAGAGACTTTCTTCTCTTTCCTTTTGAAAGTGAAAAGGCTCCGTAGGCTGTAGGAGAGCGTTCACCCAGATCAACTCGGCAGTGGCACTCAACGGGCCAAAAAGCAGCTTTAATTAAAATAAAAATAAACGATTTTAAGGCGTGTTCATCTTAGACGCCCATCAATTAAGCAAGTGTGTAGCCATCAACGATTGAGGTGTCAAAAACACGCGGGGAACGACGAGATGGCGGCGCGTACGCAACTACACAGAGAAAGAGCCGTTACACGTACAATTATTATCGTGTTCAGCTGTGCCGCCTGTTTAAACACCTGTTCTGCTGTCATTCATTTTCTTATTCCTGGCACTTGCACTATTATGATTGATATTTTCTTTTATACGGTATGGATTAGAGTATTCGTCGTGATATGTTTCATTTGTCGCTGACGTAAAACAAAAAAGGGGTTGCTCGCTGAAGGGAGAGGGAGGGCGGGAGCCGTCAGGCCCCCCCCCCCCAGGAACTTTTCCTTTTATCTTCGCCCTCCTACACCAAAAAGAAATAACAACAAAAGCCTCGCGTCGCATGTTCACCGTCGTATTGACACTCCGGTACCTACATGCACCCACCCCCACCAAAAACAATAAACATAAAGACGGATAAAAAAAAAGCTAAGGAGGGAAGGAAGAAGGGGGGAGGGGGGCGGTGCGGGCTCAGGAAGTATTCGGCGTCTGTGTGGAAGATAGATTCTTCTCTCACGCAGGTCCAAAAGCGGCGCCGTGAAGAAAGGGGGGGAAAGATGAAAGCAGCAAAACATGAAGGGAAAACACACAAGGCAACGCGTCATGCCACACCTTGCGTGTCGAGCGTTATCGCGCACATCAGCGTATAACAGAGGGGGAAAGGGGAAAGCGAAGAAGAAACAGAAAAAAAAAAGAAGCGCAGATGTCCGAAGACGCTAAAGGCAAATCAACCTACCGCCGCCCCCAAGTACAAGATACAGGAAGAGAAGAACGTTCGCAGCGATGAAAACGCTGAATATATGGATCCGTATAGATGAAGAAGAAAAAAAGAGAGCAAAGCAGCACCTAGCTGTTATGGCACGCGGCACGATAGACGTGATATCTACAGTCCCTAAGGAGCAAGCAATAGCGTAAGCGGCGTTGCTGACGTGATCCCCTTCGCGTGCTGTCAGAAAAAATAATAAGAAAGAGAGAATTCGGCTCGGCATGCCGTCGCCGATTATCAACGCTGGTGCAACGCTCTCAGATCCATGTAGAAGCAAGAAGAAGTGGGGTGACGGAGTAAACTATCCAACAAGAGAAACAGCAGAGCAAAAAGAGGGGAAGTAGCATCGCCAAAATAAAAATAAAAAACGCAAGAAGAAAGCATCGCGGTGGGGGACAAACACCGCCAGGCGTAAACATAATATGCTGAAATCAAAAACAACACAGAAAATGATTGAGTTTGCTAAAGGTGTCTCGCAGATGACAATGGCCTGACTGCTCAAGCCTCGTAGAGAAGGGAAAACCGCGCCAGCGAGAGAAAAAGCCTGCGCTGAACACCCTCCGGTCGCACAGGCAAGCAGGCAGGGAAACATCTCCTTTGTGGCGCACAAAAAAAAAAGGAGGGTAGACCACTTCATAAAGAAATAAATAAACGAGAAAGAGAGGAAGAACCCCGTTTAGAACATCATCCTGCCATTAGCGCAGATCAAGGCAGCCTCTTCTCATTCACGCTTTACCGCAAGAGCAGCTGATACATCTACTGGAAGAAGGCGCTGGAAAGCAACCAAAAAGAAAACGAACAGACAATTGTGACGACACAGCGGGGGAAGAAAGAGAAGCAGAAACCGAAAGAAATCCTCTGTGGTGCTGCGAACTGTATCTCGCAAAAGAAAAACACGCACGCACATGCACAACAATAACAACAACAAAAAAGAATTCGTTTGCATTTTCCTTTCGCTTCCATTTCAGCTCGTCCTTGCTCAAGTTCAAATAATCAGTGGTGCAAGGTGAGAGAGGGCACCATTACGAGGTGAAGTCAGATGAATCACTTGAGCTTTAACAAAACAAAAACACAAGAAGTAAAGTGCATAGACGCAACTGCAAAATCTGCAGCTCAGCAGTGAGAGCACGTTAAATTGGAAGGGGGTAACTGCAAGGTGGGAACTTAGAAAGAGGAGGAGGTGAAGGGACACACGCGAAGGAATGTTTTTTTTTTTTTTGGATTAGCCCTTCAATGGCATCCCATGATTCATCGGTCACATCAGATGCAATATTATTGGAATACGTGAAGGAGGAAGGGGGACACGGACAAGCACAACTACGTACACAGCAACTACAAAAAAGCAAGGGGATCTCTTTTCTTCTACTCATTGCGCACCACCTGAATGCTGCTCCGCAGTTTCGTTATGCGCACCGAGCTCAGCGGCATGAGCTCACCATCCGACATCAAAATGCCCTCATCAACCTTCATCTCTACCGCACGCGCCTTGACGTAGTTGACGAAATCGAGGTCTACGTGCTTGCCCGACTCCAGTGCCATAAAAAACTTCACCATTTCTATGCGCCCCCCCTTGCCAGTGCATGGATCAATGCGGCAGTACACCACGTCGATCGCGCCGTCTGATAAATGTGACAACGGCGCCATCAGCATATCCTGCGCGATATCCCTCACATTGCATATCAGCGCCGTGCAGAACTCACCGCGGATGGTCACCCACGGCATGTTTGGATCGGAGAAGTCCACTGAATCTTCGTCTAGCAGCTCTGCGTCGGTGTAGGGGGCTAGCGTGGCCGCTGCGCTACTCCTACAGCGCGCCCCAGCGCGCTCCCGACCTGAGCGAGGCGTGTTGACCGTGTGCTTCTCCTCAGTGACGTTCGACGAGGCCAGCGAGAACTGGCCGCAGTGCGTAAACGTGTAATCCTGGCAGTGCGGGCAGTCATCGCGCATCGTGCAGAGGGGGAAGTCATCTGTGCTCGGCATCGTGTGCCGCGAGTGCAACTTCTCCATTGTCTTGCCCGACTTGCTCCGCCACGGCAGGTAGCGCAGTACACCGCGGTAGCATCGGAGACCGAGCAGTATCAAGTAACCGCCGTAGACGTGGAAGCGTGTGTTGCCCATCCACCGAAGCGGCTCGGAGCCGTGGTCGATGTCATTCGCGGTGCCAAATGAAAGAGACATGAAGGCGACGCGGTTCGCAAAGTACGGCATCTTCAAAGCGTAATTCACCTCGTCCGTGTAAACGTTTGAGCCGTCCTTGAGAAAAGGCGACTTCGTATCCGCCGCGGATAATGCGCTGATCGGGGATGAGCTTCCTTCCTCCCGCCCTTCCCCCTCTTGTGATTGCTGCTGCTGATGCGCCGTCGTCTCTGCCTCGGCTCGCTCGTGCAGCTCCGCGGCGTAGTTCTTGCAGTACTTCGAAAAGTCCTCCTTCGCGGCTGTCAGCTTCCTCAGCGATAGCTTTTTTTTCTGGCACTCTTTCAGCTCCTTATTCGGCGTGAAACACATGTGGAGGAGATCCATGTGCACTGTGGTCAGATGCACAAGCGCCATGGCAGATTGGGCGATAGAGAGCACGTCGAGGCTCTTCGCCATCCCACAGGCGCTCCCAGTCGGCACGGTGGCGATGAGCGGCATCAGCGCATCCCACCCTTCCTCGACGAGACGTTGTGCAAAACGCCAGGCCTCCACTGCTGCCGCGTAGTCCGGCGACGCGCAACGGCATCGCTTATTCTCTTCGAGCTCGGGCTGGCGATTCAGTGCGCCGGCAGCTGTCATGGTGGCGGCAATCGTCGGATTTGCGTGCTGCGGATCCGGCGAGCTCGCCGCCTTCGGGAAAGCTGAGCTCGAGGTGCCGTCCGACATGGTCGCCAGCGCCTGGGGGTCTAAGCCCCACGCGTTGCTACTGCCCCCGTCGCTCAGGCGCTGCGAACTGTCCTCTGTAAGGTTGCACGGAAGGACGTCTACTGTGATGCTCCGCAGCCACTGCACATAGGCCAGCTTGCGACGGTGTAAGCCGTTGACCACCTCGTTGACCATTCCATCGCCGCCGACAGCTGCCACTACGGTGTTGGCGTTCATCGGATGGCTGAGATCGGCCACATAGTCCTCGCAGTCGTGCGCCCGTTGGGTGATATAAGTCTGATAAGTGTGTCGACTGAAGTGCAGGAGAGGGCGAACATGTTTGTCGAAGGACTGCTCCCCTTTGCCTTTGCCGGACTTAGGGCTGATAAAGATGAGGATGTGCTTCGGTCCTTTGCGGTAAATGCGCTGCACCAGAGCATTCACCACTGTCTGCATGTGCTCCGCCGGGCCGTGCGAGAGAAGCTCCAGCGTGTGAATCGACAAGCGCTCGCGATTGCGCTGACGCACGTAGTGGACATAACACCGAATTTGCGTTGCCGGGGTTGCCAGCGGGGAGGTAACCCAGTTACACACACCCAACGGTGAAGTCAGCGCGTTTTGCTGGAAAAGCACACCCCCGTAGCTGCAACTGCCAGACGCAGAGATGTCTGTGTTCACGCGGGAGTGAGCAAAAACCAGCGGAGCCGCATCGCACGTGGTTGTACCTGTAGGGTGAGTGCAGAGCAGGCCCGCACCACCGCTGCTATCGGCAAAGACGAGCTTCACGGCCTCGTCGTTCGTCTGCCGAGCGCGCTGCCGATCCTCCTTTTCAGCTGCCGTTTCGATGTTGATGATCATGTGAACCGGGATGTTCAGCACGGTGCGAATATTCCCTGATTTGGATGTACGAGCGATGTGCAGGGAGTCCTTCGTTGGGGAGTAGGTCAGCTTGCATGTGTGGCCCTTGGCGTGAACGACAGCTGTCATGTCAGCCGAGGTGCGGCCTCCGGCTGGTCCTGCACGGCAAGGATCTCGATGGGGCGGCGGCGTGGCAGGCCCGTATGACTCGTTGCCCGGCTGCATGAGGCGCAGAGGAGAAAACTTGCTGGAATCAGCGCGCATCGAATCCTTCACGCCTGCACGGCTGCCACTCTGGACGCTGGGCCGCGTGGCATCGGCACCGGCATCGATGCTGCACACCGGCATTGTGGGATCGACATGGGTGGAGGCCACACAGTCCAGCGACGGAGGTGAGGCGATGTCCGCTGCTGTGGAAGAGTCAGGTTCTGCAGTCGTCGGCACGGCAGGAACGCCGTCGGGTTTCTTTGGTAACTTCGACTTGGGCTTGGGCCTGGCAGTAGGCACTTGGCGACGGCGGCGGTGCGCCGTGGGCGGCTTGTGGAGCGACGAAGAGGTCGCTACGGCGCTCTGCGACGGCATAGCGCGAAGAAGAATAATGATAATAATAGTAATACTAATGATAAAGCAAGAAGTATCAGAGAGGAAATGGAATATAGAAAGAGCGAAGAGAAACAGCTATAATGCAATCGAAGGAGAACAAAAAAAAAAAAAGCCTGCGAAACAACCGAACAAGATGCCCTGCCAGTATCGCAGGCCAACTCCTGCCTTTCTAGCAACGACCCACGACGAAAAATAAGAATAAAAAAAATGCGGGGTGCGGTGGTACAAAGCCAAAACGCGTTATGCAAACACCAAAAACCGAAACGGGAGAAAAAAAAAAAGAAGAAGACAAGAAAGATAAAGTAAATGAATAAAATCAGCAAGCAACAAGAGAAAGCAAGCCAAAAACGACTGTAAAGGGGCTTAATACATACATATGGGTATACACGTACGTCTATACATATATATGGAAATAGATGCCCGTGAGTCTCTGTGTGTTGATGTGTGCTTGGGGCGTGATATCCACACAGTCACCTGATCACCAGAAAGCGTCGCCGGCAAGTATGACAGCAGCCCACAAAACGTAAAAATAAAAACAAAACGTAAAGAACAAACACACAAGTGCTATGAATATGTTTTCTCAGTTTTCAGAATGAGGGGGAATCGAAGCAGTGCTCAACGGAAGCGATGTCGCTTGGGGCAGGAATGCCTTCTTCTCTAAACACCGGCTACCTTCGACCCCTTTTCCTTTTGCTTTTCAACTCTTCTTCTTTATTAATCCTTGCTACGCCACGGCGTCCGGCTTCTCCCGATGGAGGGAAGTGACGGTAAACACGATAATAAAAGAAAAAATAATAATGATGATAATAATAACAGAAAAGCGGAAAGGCGGGCAAAGATCTGACAGAACGAGTGAAGAAGATTGTGAAGGAAAAGTAAATGTGGCAATTTACAACAGGCAAACGTAGTGTGTGAAGCTCACACGATACACGCACGCCCACATAACAAGAATAATAATAATAATAATAGTAAAAACAAAAACGGGCACGAAAACTACAAAAATCCTGAAAATTAGAGCGAAACCAATACGAAAGGAAAGGTAAGACTACCTCTGAAGGACCACAAGATTAACGTTGTTCGAGGCGGGGCTCCAGCAACAGCAACAACAACAAAACCAACAAAACGGAAAAATAAAAAGGCACTCACGAAAAGGCGTCGGCTTCACAAACAACGAAGAAAATAAGACACCAACAAAATCAACAGGAGTGTCAGACAGAAGTACAAACGAAAAGAAAAAAAAAAGAAAAGGAAGGAGAAGAGTAATGATGAAGAAGCACACCACGAACGCATAAATAACAGGGCCAGCGGAACACGCAGCCTACCTAAAAAAGAAAAGGCTTTAGAGGGCAGTGTATTTGTAACGCACCAAGTCCTGCTTTCTTGTTCTCCTCACAGACACACACACACACACACACTCAACTTGCAAGACTCCTCTATGTTCCGTTTTGATTGTGTTTGCTTCACTTGCACAAATTGATGCGCTTCCTACCCTAACTATGGCCAGCACTGATGGTGCACAGCGAAGGGCGGAGGGGAAATCAGTTGGAGGGATGAGGGGGGGGGACGAAAGGAGGAAGAGATAGACTACAAAAGTTGCCCGCAAGGCACAGAAAACACGAGCTTTCCAGCCTTCATGGATGTCTGCCTCGCATAGTAGGGTATACTGCTCATCGCGACTAGCTCATCAAGGTGAGAGGCAATGACTTTTATATTCAACGTCTCTCTCTGCACTAATCTGAAGGTCAATAGAAGTAACCGCATTGTCTTCTGTTTGCTTGTTTGTTTGTGTTTCCCCTCCAGCGGAGAACTGTCTATTGCCCGTGAGAAAAAGAGGCGTACCGTCGTTCTTCGAAAATAAAAATAAAATAAAATAAGGAAAGGTAATCATACTAAAAGGGCAGACTGAAGGTAAGAGAAAGAAACAAACAAAAGCGCACGTGCGCTTCCAGTAGTGTACAGAGGGACTCGAGACACGAGCAAGCATGAGAAAACCGGGGGAGGGGGCCAAGGATATGTACATCACAGCGTGAAAGAGAGAGAGGGGGGGGGTGAAAAGAGCCTCAGCAAAAGGGAAAGGGACGGCAGAGAGGGCCAGGAAAACAAACACAAAAACGCCAAAGAACCTCATTACAACCAAAAAAAAAAGCACAAGCTAAAACAGGACGGCCGTTACTCCTGTTGCTGAACCAGCTTCTCCACCTCGGAGAGCTGCGCTTGCAGCTCACACGCCGACGGCAGGGCTGCCCGGACTGTCTCGAGAATCAATCGCAGTCGCAGCAACATGTCAGGTGGTGGCAGCGCCTGCGGCCACGTCGACTCAACGGAGGTGAGCTGGTGCGAGTCGGTGAGAGAAGTGAAGCTCTCTTCGGTGCCTGGCATCGTATGCGAGTGGCGGTGTCGCCAGCGTAAGCGGACGAGCCCCCACGAAAGCAGCAGGCGGAGCGTCTCAAAGCACCGCAACAGCACCCCTTCCGGCCGGCCACGGTGCGCCGTCAGCGCACTCTTCGCATCCACCGCCGCCTCGCAGATGTCGAGAAGGCAGCGCAAGAAGCAGTTCTCCGTGTCGCCCGCGATGGCTTGGCAAAGGAAAAAAAAGCTAATTCTGTGGGGGTCAGCGGTGGTGGAGTACGGAGGGCCGAGACCCATCAGTGCAAAGTGGGGCGCGGCGCTGCCCACGCTCAGCTGCGCGTTCACGAGTCGCTCCACGGGCGTCGAGGAAGCCGGCAGCGAATCTTTAAGCTCTGGTGGGCTCACCGCTACTTGGCTCATGCACTGTACATCAAGGGCGGGCGGGATGCCCTCGGCGTCCACGCCAGAGAAGCACAGCACGAATACGCAGAAGACGTGTACCAGGCACTCCGTCAAGTACATGTTGCCTGTGTAACCGTGCAGCAGCTGAAGCAGCAGCGCAAGAAGATCCTCGCGGAGGAAGACCGTGGTGCACCGCGATTCGGACACGAGCATGTTCGCAATTAAGTCGCAGGTCCATCGTATCAGGCGGCTGTGCTGGAGGTAGCGTACGGCAGACTTGCGCTGCACCGAGCCGTACACACGCAGCACGTTCACAAACAGCTGCGGCCCGCCGCTATGCACAAGCAACTCCACGCACCGCCCCGCAGACGCGATCGACGCGTCTGTCGCACTCATCAACAGGTATGTGCCCCACTGAAGCACCGTCGGCTGGTGCACGTACTCCTTCATGATTTCCATGGTGGAAACGACGCCATCTAACTGAAGAAACATGAGGAGATTGCGTTCGTAGATGCAGATGCGGCACATCGCGGCGAGAGCACCAGATACAATGGCCTCATCATGCGGGTATCCGTCGATTGCTTCTAAGATGGCGCCAACACCGCCTATGGCAGATATCTGCTCCAGCTCGCCGCCACCCTTCGACTGTGAAAACCCCTCCAACGCGAGCTTCAGCATCTGGCGGCAGTAGGGGAAGGCGCAGAGGATGTGCAGCAGACTGTCAACGCCGCGGTAGAACTCCTTGAAGACTGCGTCGTAGCTCGGCACCTGCTGGGACAGTGGCCATTCAACGGGAAAGACGAGGGGCGACGACCTCGACGGATGAGCAGGGGATGCTGCAGATGCGTAGAGGCCGCCACCACCACCACCATTGCTGGCGCGCGGAGATGCAGCGACCGCTTCGGTCAGAACGCCTGTTCGGCACGAGGCTGCACAACGCTCGAATGAAACCTTCTGCGGAGAAGCGCCGTTTGCTGTGCCCCCTCCTTCCTCGCTACGCCCACCATGCAGCTCGCGCTTCTCGACGCTCACCTCCGACACCGGCGAGCGGCACATGCCGAGCAGGTCAGACTCGAACAAACTCCGTACAATCGACTTCATCAGCAAGCAGATGCCATACCCGCTCCGCTCGTGCTGGATACCAACGAAATCACCGGCAGAGTTGAAGACAGGGCCACCACTGCATTCATCATTGCTGGCGCTGGTCAGCGTGTAGCTGCAGTAATCCGGGTACACTGCAGCAACGTGCCGCACCCGATAGCAACGCCGGCCGTTGTTTACGTGCGTAATCATCAAATGGGCGTCACCGACTTTTACATCTGGGATCACGGAGAGCAGCAGCGGGACGGGCAGCGGTTGGACCAGCAAGAGGTTGCTCTTGTCTGACGCTGCGCCGCTTCGAAAGGCGGCCATGTGTGTTGTGGCTGCCTCAGAAGAAAGGGAACGTTGATCTGCAGCAGCAAAGGTACCCTCGTCCAAGTGGCATACGGAACTACGGTGGGCACTGCTGCCGTAACTCACGCCGCGCCCCCAACCGGATGAACGTGGGGAGGATGCTTGCGGGCTTATCCCGCGGCTCCCCCCGCAACTACTTACACTGCCCTCTAAGCCCCCGCTTAAAGCCGCGCCCGCAGCGCGCTGGCGTCGCAGCGGCGTCAGCGGTTGCGCTCTCGCAGCGGAACTTGCCAGCTCCGCCGGCACTGGAAAGATGTCACAAAACGTCAAAGTGAAGCCCACGTCCTCGACCGGATCCTCGTCTGCCGCATCGTCTTGGCGATAGAGTCGGCAGTCCGGATCATCGAGGAAGGCGTCATGCGGACCACCGCCTCGGTTGTCTTCGCCGCCGCCGCGGTGCTTCGGGCTCTGCGCGTTGGACTCAGCGGCAGACGTCACGAAGCCGTAGGCCCCGCGCAAAGGCACCCGAAGCGGCATCGGGACATGGCCGAGACTCGCCGTCTTCATCAGCCCGATCTGATCTAAGAAGGTTACTGTGACACCGTCTGCATCTTCGGGGGTGCCCAGGACGTGCGACGTCGTCAGCAGAACACCCAGCGACAGCTGCTTCGTCTCGCCCACCCGCCGCGGATTGTCATCGCATGGCAACCGCTCCATGGAGGTGACGGAGCCGGGGGAGATGCTGCGAAAGCTGTCGTGCATGCCGCGGGTGTTGCATGGCAGCGAGCCAGCATCACTGGTCTCCGGCGTTGCAGAGCAAAAATTGCTGCCGCTGCCATCGCGAGAGAGATAGGGGCCCTTCTCAGAGTCGACCAGCTTCCCTTGACTCCCTATCACGGCAATTAAAGTGGCGCTCCCACGGCCACCACTGACTCGGCCGACAGCATTGCTGAACTGAGCCACCTTGTCCACGGCAGACCAGCCTTCTAAGGAGGAATCATAGCGGCCCACAGAGGGGCCGTTGGTGGGCATGGCAATACGACTGCTTTTCTGCAGCTCCTCCGCTGTTCCACCTTGTTTGTCTCTCTTTGCAGTGACTAGGAACGCTCCGTCAATGAACAAAAGAGAGAGAGAAGCTCCGTAAGAACAGGGATAGCCTACACGCGAGGGGTGATGCGCCATTGCAAGGAGGAGGTGGGGAAGTGAATGGAAGGAAGTAAAGGGCACGACAGGCATCGGCGCCGCAGCGGGGAGCGCGCAGGAACGCAAGCACACGGACCCACACACACACACGCACACGCACAGGCACCAGCAGCTGGAAGCGAAGGCAACGGGAAAGAAACAAGCAAAGCGGTCTGCAATGCGAAATGAAGCAAAGGCGGGGGGAGGCACTTGAGCCCCCATCCCTCCTGCCAGCCTGCCTTCCGTTTCACTACACGCAGAAACATAGAGGAAACGCAGGCAGACTCAGCTGCAGGGGGGAAGGTCGTAACGACGTGATCGTCCCGCAGCGTCGCGCAACTTCTGCACTTCGCGTCGGCCACGTTTGCTTTGAGATCCACCGCGCGATACACATGCGCAAAGGCGTTGAACAGCATTAAAGCATTGGATGAGGGGAGAGGAGTGGGGAAGTGAAGGGCACAAACAATAAAAAGCAAGAATAGAAACATCAGGAGACGCCAAGGGAAGAGTGCCGACTCCTTCCCTCCCCCTCCCCTCCCCCCGCCTTCTGCCGGCGCAAGAGCTGGGAATAGAAGTCGCAGCATCGCCCTTCACAACACCCAATATTAATGGGAACTACACAGCAAAAATTACAGCAAAAAAAAATGAGCATAATATAAAAATCAAGTACACTCAACCCATTTCAAGCATAGAGCCACGGTTGCCGGAGCCCTCTTCGTCGATGTGGGAGAGGGGGGAGGGGCGGATTTCGCATTCCTCAATACAAGTAAGAGAGCGTCAAGGCGTCTTTGACAGGTGTAATCTTACTGCAGTAGGGGCAGCAAACAACCGTAGCCGGCGGTACCGCGGCCGTGCGGGAGGTCCGTCGGGCGCTGGTGCGGAGATCCAGATAGGTCTTGTGGGCCACCACGTGCCCGCATTCCAGCAAAGTTGGTGGATTCAGCCAGCGGGTTTGCGACACGTCTGGCGATAGAAGCAGGTTACGTGTGATTGGTGGGGCTTCCATAAGCAGCGTAACAGCCTGCAAGACACGTCGTGCTGCCTCTGGCAGCACCACCTCCCCCTCAGGCGAGATCCCCTCGTTCTCTTCTTCCTCGGCTTCACCATTGCCCTGTTCACTTCCACCAGCGACAGCGGACGAGTCTGCGTAAAGCGTCGTTGGGATCTGCGTGAGAATCCGTGGCAACACCACCCGCTCGGGCAGCATCGGCGTCTGTCGGAGAAAGAAAGCGGGAAAGTGTGGCGGTAGCAGCTCCGCACGCGCCGGTAGGATAGCGACACGGCCAACCGGCGCTGCACCGGCAGCTGGCTGCCCCGGTAGGAGAGGAGAAGACCCTGTCGTTGCCGTCTGTGTTGTCGCAATAACAGACGGCAGCGGCAGTGAAACCGCCGCCTCCCGGGCCGCCTCCGCCCGTCTCACGGAGGGCCCAGGAGTGGGGCGGCCACCGCCGAGGGCCCGCACGGCCATCGCCCGCCCCAACCCGTTGCGCAGCGCACGAATGGTCGCTGGAAACGGTAGCGGGCTGCTGCCCGACGGTGAGGGGGGTGCGCCACCCCTGGGCGATACATGTGTGGTGTTGTGGTTGCTCGGAGGGCTGCTCTCTTCCGGTGAGCAATAAATAATCTCTTCAGGAAGCAATGGGGAGCAGACGACGAGAGCGCCACAGACGAGCGGGTCCAGGCAGCGGCGGCGCGTTACGGGGCAGAAGCACATCGTGGATTGAAAGACGGGCTGCCAGCGACACTGCACGACGGAGGTAAACGGCACGCTGTCCAGGTTGCTACCCAAAGCGGTTGATAACGAAGAAGGTGCCAACTGCATGGTGAAGGCCGCCGCCTGGGAGTTAAAGTAATGCCGCCTCGACAAGTCCGCCACCTGCAGCTCAGTGACGGCGCGCAGCCCACCCTGCACATCTCCAACGACGGTCTGTGTCAGCAAGTCACCGCTGACAGCGCGGATGAGAGCGAAGTTCGACGTGGCCTTCTCCAAACGTCCATCCTGCTCCTTCAGAAGGGAGGAGGTGTGGGGGACATCCAGCGTCAGCCCGCTGGGACTGTGATGCTGCTGCACGCTTGGCTGCTGCGACTTCAAGGAAGGGGAATTGCCACCCTCGCTGCCACCGTGGCTTTCCTCCTCGCCGGTGCGACTGCCTCTGCCACTGCTACCACGTAGACGGTCCATGCCACCAGTTAGGTAACGCACAAAGCCCTCGATAATGACGTGGCGCGGCTCGCTACTAGCGGTACTCGACCGGTTCGTTCGCCGGCTCGTACTCCCGCGTCTCGCGTTTGGTGTGGCGGCGTTGTCGTCGCGCCGTCGCGACTCTTCCTCCTCGTTGTTGCGGCCATCATCAGCGTTTTCGTTGCTGCTGTTGCGGTTGTTTGCCTCGCTGGGCGGCCGCACCGGAGTGCCGCTGCTCCGAGCTGACTGTTGCTGCCGTTGCTGCTCACCATCACGCATACTTGACTGCGCCCCCACAGCATTGCGGCGCGCCTGTGAGGAAGGAGAATTGCCGGAAGGCAAGGCAAAGCTGTCGAGCGCTTCATCCTCATCCGCAGCAGCTGTGGCGGCTCCTCCATGACCTTCCGTGGCCCTTCCAGATAGGCGCCGGTGCGCAATACTCAGGCGCGGCGGCGGTGTTCGAGCACTGAGTGATGGTGACGGGGAGAGTGGCGGCTGCTGTTGCCGAAGTTGCAGCCTCTGCGCTCTTCGGCGCGCCACGACGTCGCTGAGGTGCACATCGGGAAAAACGTTGGGCAGGAGGTGGCGCGTCTCCAGTCGGTCAAAGGAGCGCAGCAGGTGCCTGCTGACGGGTGTGATGAACTTCTCGAGGCCGTTGTCCATCGACAGACGGGTACCCGCAACACCGGCATTGGTGAAAACAGAAATGGCACGGCCACCGTGTCGGACGTGAGACAGAAGACGGTCGTCCACGCCGCTGCGGCTAAACCGGCCGCCGGTGGTCTCCATCGCCGCTGCCGCCTCCGTGGCCAGCTGGGCAAAGAGCTCATACAAGGCATTCAGCTTACGAGCCTCTTCGAGCAGCTCTGTCGTGACCGCCTCCACGTAGGCCCAGACCGGCAAGAGTAACGAAAACGGCGTCGTGGTATTCAGAGTGGGAACCGCCCCTGTTGCTGGCCGAGACCGCCACGCCAGAAGGTAGGGCGTTACGGCCGCGACAAACCGCGCAACGCGGCCTTCGTTTTCCTGCGCCTGCACCTCCTCCTCCGCTGCACCGTGGCGGTGGCTGCTGGTGGAAAGAAATTGAGCCAGCAGCGGTGCGTAGCCCAGCGCACTCACCGGGTGCAGGCTCGACAGCAGCAGCGATATCATCGTCGACGACGGGGTCGCGGAGCTCGCGGCAGACAGCGCCGGGGCCACAGAGGCGCTTTCATAATCGCCCCGTGTTGTGCCTCGCAAGTTTAACTCGTTCTGAATTCGTGTCTGCATGATCTGCTGCTCCTGTACTGAAAGCAGCAGCTCGGTAGCCGCACTGAGAGACTCTGACCACTGTAAGTTCGCGAGTTGATCCTTCAGCGGTGGTGATCGTGTGGCCAGCAAGACAGGCGGCGTTACAGCAGCGGTGGAGGTCCTCGCCGCCGCTTCTGTGAGCAGTCTGGAAAGCTCCTGCAGCGTAGTCAGGAGTGTCAGGTCCGTGCGCATCAACGCGGAGAGCGCACGCAGCTCCTGCGCGGCCGCTCTGCAGTTAAAAAACGGGGTGTCCCCACCTGCGGCATTCCCAGGACGCTTTAGCACGCCGCCCTCAAGGATTTTCTCCTCCTTTCTCTTGCTCAGCTTTACCTTGCCTGCCACGTGGGGCAACCGGCAAGCGCTGCTCGCCCACTCCTCGGTGTTCGAGCCAAGTTGGTGCCAGTAGCGATCACGAAGAAACGCCAGCCTTTCCTCCTGAAAATTGCGGTGGCGCTGCCGCTCCCGGCGATGGTTTCTCTGCTCTAGCGTATGAGCTGCTGGCACGTTGATGGTGGAGCTGTGCGACATGCGTGTGAAAGGTGAAGACCGCCGCCCGGCCTCTGCACGGCCCTCGTCACCTGCTGCGGCGGCACCACGAGAAGTGTCCCTCTCCAGCCCCCGACCAGACCGTAATCCCACGTTTCCCGGTGTTTGGAGGCCCAGGCGTGCACTGGACGGGGTGGCGTTCAGGGGCACATCCCCTCGCTCTAGCCAAAAGTCCCCAGAGGTGGCCACGTTCGACTGCCCAGGTCTGATAGGCGTCGTCTCCTGCGCAGGCCCGCCTCTTTCTACTTCTGCCGCCTCCGCTGCCTCTGCCTCCGCCGATGGCGCGTTCAGGGGGGCGGTGGTGCTGAGGGTCGAGAAGCTGCCTTGAGCGAAGTATGTGTTGTTGTTTGTGCTGCTGTGCACGGAGGGTTCATCGGCGGAGGACGCACTCATAGCGAGGGGCTGCTGGGTGTGTGAAGCGGTGCCAGTAATACGGCTTGGTGAGCTGTGGCGGCGTGAAGAAACGTCACTGGCACCCGAAGGCAGCGCTGGGCGCTGCAGAGGCTGCTGCTGCTGCGCGTTGTCTTCCTCCTCATCGTTCTCGCCATCCTCGGCCTCCTCTGCAGAAGTGAAGAATTCGTCTGCAAGGGAGAAGTTGTTCTCGCTGGCCGCGGTGGCGGTGTTGGACGACGTGGTCGACGACAACCGGCCTGACGCACATGTGGAATGGCGGGAGTCGTCGTGGAGGGGCACACGCTCCCGGGTGGCCGTCGTGGTGGTCGTGTAGGAACGGCGCGTCCCACGGCCATCGGAATTCTTCGCCGCAGCATCATCGGCGTCACTCCTCTCTTCCTCCTCGTCGCTTCTGTCACGGGAAGGGCACAGCGCTGTTCCGTCGAGTAGCGAGCAGAAGTCGTGGATCTGATCAAACCACGCCGCAGTCGTAGGAAGTAGTGGAGACTGAAGGGCTGAGGGCGAAAGTCCTGCAGGAACGTCCAGCACGCGCGGTCGCGTGAGTGGGGCAGAGGGAAAGTTTGCAGACGCGGCGGGAAGGTCGTCGAACGGTCCTACGGACCTCTGTGCGTGCCTCACAAAGCCACGCACCTCCTGCAAGACGTCCGCGAAGTCAACAGCGCCGCTATCTTTGACCGCAGCCTGGCGCACGTGTCTGCTTCGCTGCGTTGTGGACACCGCCGCCATGGGCACCATCTCGTCGCAACTCTCGGCGCCTCTTCTTTCCGCTGCCTGCGCGGAGAGCAGCTCCTGTGTCTTTGCCGCCTTTGCCCTCCCATCGCTTGTAGTGCAGCTCCCGCAGTTGCCGGCAGCAGGAGCGCACCCACGCAACTCGCATACCATCGCGTCGCTGAGGCACACACCATCGGCCCGCAGCTGCGCCAGGACCAACGCATCCACCGACTCCATGACCGTAGGCCTGCCACGTCGAAGGCTTTTCTTTACCTGCGTGGCGCTGCAATCCGTCTCACAGGTGTGATGACTGCGCATCCGCTTCCCTTTCGCGCCGGTGCCGGCATCAATGCCAACTCCTCCATGATACTGCTCAGCCGCACCGGTGGCGGAGAGAGGTTGCTGCTGATCCTCCTCTACCCCAGCAGAAGAACTGCTGTCACCGCTGTGGTAAGCATTGCTGTTGCTGTCTGATGAACGAGACCCAGCCCGCAGCATCGACATATCGTAGGGTGAATCCTCCATCAGCCGCCGCAGAAACTCATCGGTATCGTCACGCGACCGGTGTTGACTCACCGCAAGAGAAGCCGCACGACAGCCGTTGTCGCCGTCCTGCTCCGGTCGGGAAGCAGTCGTCGCCGGCGTGTGAAAGCCATCCTCTTCGGCATCCTCCTCAACATCTCCCCACGGGCCACGCCCCATGTCACTGCCGCTGTCAGTGCTCACACACACTGCCTTCGCGCCGCCACCAGCCCTATCGTCACGCCAGTGCCGACGTGGCGTAAGGAGGCGCACGTTGTGCTTGCGTGGGCGCGGCGGCCACTCGACGCAGTTCGACAAATACCTCTTGACACTCTCCGCACATGCAGCAGAGGGGAACAGCGACACAGGAAGTTGCGTGAAGTCAGATCGGTCAACAGGATGGGCGAACAACTGGGGGGAAAGCGAGGCCGCGCTTGACAGCTGCATCGCTGCTGTTGCTGTGCGGTTTGGTGATGACGGCAGTGGTCGAGCTGCAGGCGTTAGAGCGCCAGGGGTGTTGGCCGAATCCGTGGCACGCGTCGTTGCCCTAGCGGGCGTCGGCGAAACGGACGACGTCATGGATGAGGGGCTGCGCAGTGCGTCACCGAGACCACTTCCATTACCACGGCGACTGGCGAAGCTGCCAGGCAGCAACTGAGGGCTAGTCGTAGGTGTCACCACCACAGAGGGCCGCGGAGAACCCTGTGTGGAATCCGAAGCAGCAGGAGCAGCGGCAGAAGAAGAGTGCTCGCCAACGGGCAGGCGTGCCGCAACGCCACCCCCCGTACGAACACTGTTCAGAGGCGTGGGAGACTGAGTACCGTGCGCTATAAGCCCCTGCACCGCAGCAGAGGGGCCTGTCGTCGTGGTCGCTGTGCTGCTCTGTAAGTTTGGGCAGCGCTCGAGGAGGCTGTGTAACTCCTGCGTGAGCGTCGCCACGCCACGTCGTAAAGAAGTCAGCTGCTGACCCACCTCTGCGTCACCTCGGGTTGTGGCGCTCGCGAGCGAGTCGAGGGTGGCCAGCAGCAAATCGGTGGAGGAAGGCGACGAGGCTGCATTTTGAAGTTCACGAGTTTCTGGGTTTGATGGAAAATTCGCCGAGCGTAGGACCGCGTCGCCACTGCTGCGGAACGCCTCCTCAAGGCGGCCGACAACAGCGAGAAGGCTTTGGAGGGAAGTCGTGGCTGCTTTTGCGGAGTGGGCAACAGCGTAAAAGGGAGAGCGTTGCGCGAAGGCCGGTGAGGCGGTGGAAGAGGCGTCCGTGGGTGCTGACGGAGGTGCGGAGGAGCCCCTGTTGGAGGGCTGCACTGTCGCGGATTCACCGTGCACGCCTCCCATTGCGAAAAAAAAAAACGTGCCTGCTTTCTTGTTTGCCTGCCGGATGCAACACGGCCTACCACACACGGACGGTGCGAGCAATACGACGTAGAAGAAGCCCGTCCGAGATGTCCAACGGCGACAGCCAAGCACTCCCTTTGCAGACACGACCGCAGAAGGCACGAGGGTGTCGCAGCACCACGACGAGATCAGAAGCGGGAGAGAGAGAACTCTAAATATGAAACTAAAAGCAAAAGGAGTAAAAAGAAATTCAGAGGATGCGAAGCACGAGCAGGTCAAAGTGGACAATCGGGAGTTCAATAGTCATAAATAAGAGAAAGAAAAGCGCGATCGAGTCGAGCAGGTAACGAGGGAAGTACGCACGAAAACAGAAAAGAAAATTTTTACAAGCGTTATCGCTGGTGTGAACCGAGAACAGCAGCACACACGCACGCACACAAACGTGATTTGCTAACGAAATTGCGACAAAGGCAAGGAGAGACAGAGGGTATACAAGACGAACCGAAAAATAAGTCTTGCGTGAGTGCGTGTGTTGTGTGTTGGAAGAAGTAGAAAAGAAAGGAATGTGGAAACGAAAAGCAGTAAGAGCGTGATGTGCCACCAGCAGATAAAACAAAAATAAGGAAGTGGTGAGCCAACAGAGAGTGGAAAGCAAAGAAAGATAGAGAACTAAGCATAAAGCGTGTAAGACGGCTGTACGGCAAAAATCAAAGCAATGCACAAAGTGAAACGACGAAGCCCGATATCAAGAATGAAACAAAAGGGATATAAAGCAAACCAGTGGAATCAGAAGAAAGTATTGGTCCTGTTGAACACACTGAGAGGATGCAATGCATCTGCCACTTCCTCTCACTCGCTCACTCACGCCTTTTTGCGCCGCCCTAATGACAACTCCGTGCTCCAACACAACAGGAAAGTGGAAACACACACGCACAGGCAAAAAGAGAGGACAGGGAATTCGATTGTGCTCGGTGAGCTCCGTGTACGCTAAACTTGATTCATGCAAGAAGGCGTCCGGTGTGGCACCTACTGGAACGCTTACGCAAGAAAGGAGCTTTTCTTCCTCGTCCTCCGTGAGTCAGCGCAACGACGCCTTTCTTTTTTCAGACCCCCCCCAAAAAAAAAAGGAACGACAGCAAAGCGAAAATGGAAGGATCAGAAACGATGTCTTCTTGCTATGCTTTTGTTGTTGCCGTTGCTGCTGCTATCAGTGTCTACGGATGTATTGTTGTTCTTGTTTTTTTTTTTTATCTAAATGAAGCAAGCTGTCCTACGCGTCTACTGAGCAAGTGACTAAGTAGAGGATGGACTTGCAAGCACTACTTAAACACAAGAGCTGCTTCTTTCAGCACTGGGAAAAGAAGGTAACGAGTGGAAAGGAATGAGAGGTGCAGAGAGAGACATAAAGTCATGACTGGCAAATCAATAAAAGAGCAACAACATAAGAATAGATCATTTTCTACCGATGCCTGTAAAAGGGCTGGCACTTAACCTCCAGCCTCTTTTCTTTGAGATGGGGGTTAAGCGGAGAGTGGGAGCACGTCAGCGTGATTGTGCCTCGTGCAAGCACGCTTTCCACACACAGCGGATAACGGCGAGCACGCTCACAGCCCTGACATCTACATCTAGTCACAGAATAAATAATAGTCACAATAAAATATTTATGGGTTCCGTGCTTGTTATTGTTGCTCATTTCTTTTGTTTGGTTTTCTTCTTATCACAGTTTGCGACGCCGACTCAGCTCGCTCAGTGGTAGACTGCATTGTCATCCGGAGGTGTACATGTCAATCAAACAGCAAAACAAAAGAGACTGGAAAAGGGAAGAAGAGCGCCACGAGAGAACGGAGGGAATCATAATGGACCTTATCAAGGGATGAGTAACTGCAGCGCCAAGCTGTAGAAGAAAATAGAGAAAAGGAAGCGGTAAACATCCAGTTGTGCTGTGAAGAAGCGATCGAATGCTGAATAGGAGATCAAAGCTGCGCTATCAAAGAACAAGACACAGCACAAAGCAGTACCAGTCTGAAGAGAAGAAAAAGAAGCACATTGCACCACGCCAAAAGATAGCTCTACTGACTGCACGTATCAGTCAACACAATCCAAAGGGAAAAAAAAGAGCCCCGAAAGAAGAAATAATAATCATAATCATAATAATCCTAATAACAACAATGTGCAACACACGGGCCGAAGACAAACCAGGAAGAAAGGGAGAGAAAAACAGAAGAAAAAAAAAAACAGCGAAGTTCTCTTCACATACGTATGCAAGTGTCAACACAAGCGCAACAGCAACAGCTTAAGGAGGGGGAGGGAGGGGTGGGGAGGGGGGAAGACGAAAAAAAGAAAAAAAAATCAAAAGCAAAGGATCTCAACAAGCGAATTAGGGGGTGTTCACACTGTCTTGCTCCTTCTCTCTGTATATATATATATATATATATATATTCCTGTATGAATGTGAACAACAAAAAAAGAAAAGAACGAAGCAGTAGGGAAAGCGGGAGTGATGGTTGATGCACTTCTTTAAAGATCACACCGCCGAAGTCTTGGTAGAAGAGACAAAATAATAATGATGATAAGATGGGATCTACACTGCCCCCGCCCAAGTCCGCAAGCAGAATCGCACACCCATGTATACACACGTGATACACATATATTGATCGCAACGGTTAGCATGAGTGCCTGCTTTCCCTCGGTCTCTACAGCCATTTCCACAGAATACAAATAATAATAATGATAATAAAATTGAAGAGAAGGAGAGCGAGAACAGTAAAAAGAAACAAAGAAACAAAAGAGAGAGAATGGCACAACAAGGAATGAGCAGTATATCTCTATGCATATAGATGTCTCCATCTATACATCTACCTCTATCTAGGTAGATAGATACATGTATAGAGATATATGGGTAGATAGAAATGATAATCAATAGCATGAGGCGCGCCAGGAAAAATGTTAAGGAACAAAGAAAAATTAATAGAACAGAAATAAAAACAAAAAGAAGCGAGCGTCTCCCAGATGTAGCCCCAAAAAGGCGCAGGGAATGGGGAAGGGAGACGGAGAGAAAACAGGGACCAACAACAAACCCTCCCACAACGCACAACCCATCGATCCACCACCACCACCACCACCACCACCAACGACAACACAACAAAAAAAGGGACTCATGAAGGAGGGGGGAGGTTACTTCGTCAAAGACAAGAGCATTCAAAGCGAGTTTGTGTTCATCTTCGTTCACTCGCCCTTCGAGACGCGCGCTTTCAACAGACGGCGTTTCATGAAAAGATCCAGCATGCCAACATATAAATCCCATACATAGAGAGAGAGAGATAGATAGATATTGATAGATATAGATATATAAATATATCCTCGTGCCGGCATCCCATTTTGCCCTCCTGCTTTTCACCACTTTTTAGTAGCCCTGTGCAGCGTACTTGCGAACGCTGCGCTCCGGTTGCTCCTGCATGCCTTTGATCGCCTCCGCCATTATTTTCTCGGGAATCGGATCCTTCTCTAGCAGCACGATGACGTGCTCTAATCCACCGTATAGCTTCAAGCCACGGAAATGCTCTGCCTGAATGCTATCTGGCTTGAGCTTTGTTGGGAGGCTATCGATGTCAGCAAACGATGTGCTCGTGTAGGATGTGTTGTCGAACTCCATCATACCCGAAAAATGAAAAGTGTTGTGGTACGTCAACGCGAGGGAGAAGTACTTGCCGAGGCAGGCCTCCCGTACATCCTCCAGCACCAGCGTCGGCGTCGCCACCTTGCTGCCCGACACACTCAGCTGATTGCGGTCATTCACCCCCCAGACGTACAACTTCGCGTTGTCGTCGATCCCATAGCTCGTGTAGCAGCCGCAGCCAATTCGGGTAAAGAAAGCGCTGTGGGCGATGCGGACAGGGGTGTAGTAATGAGCTGAGTCGCCCGTGCCGAGGCGGCCACCGGTGCCCACACCCCAGGCATAAATCTCCCCAATCGCGTTCAGCGCCATGCCGTGCCAACCGCCAGCGGCGACTTGGATAATGCTCTTCAGCCCATCGATCAGCACAGGGGACAGCACCACGCCGCGGGTTTCCTTCGAAACGTCGCGCATGATCATGTGCTCCGGCACGTCCTTCGGATTCGGCTCCAGCCCGACGCCACAGCACTCGATCGTGCCCCAACTGTACACGTAGCCCGATGCACTCAACGCCAGCGCGAAGTAGCTGCCACACGTCACCTGAATGATCTCCTTATCGGCGAGCCAGACGATCTCGCGCGGCTGCGAGATGCGCTGGTGCTTCTTCGGGTCAATGCCGAGACCACACTGCGCAAAGCTGTTGTTACCCCAAGCGAAGACACGCTCGCCCTCTGTGATGGCCATGGAAAAAGAAAAGCCAGCGGCGACAGAAGTGATGATCGTGCGGGAGAAGTAGCCGATGCGGGTCGCCTGCGGGTACACCGGCACGCGGTCCTGTGTGAAAACTTTCGCCTGGGTCGTGTCGAAGCCGAGCTGGCCCCAGCCGCCAATACCGAAGGAGTAGCAGCTGCCACGCCGGCTCACCATGAGCGTGAAGCCGGCGCCGACGCCGCAGGACAAGATCCCTTCTTTTAAGCCGATGGAACTCAGCGCCACCGGAACGCCGCGGTGTGGCACGCCGAGCACAAACATCGTCGTGTTCTTCGGCATCGTCAAGGCGAGGCTGTGCGTCGGCCCGCTCTTGGTCCAAAGCACTGTGTAGTTTTCTAAGATGGACTGGCACCGCACCATGCGCATTCCGTAGCCCACACCGACGCCCAGCCCAAGCCCTGACCCGTATACAACGGCGTCGCCATTGGCCAGCAGCAGCGTCGTGTGCATCCGCCCGCAGCTGGCGTGCACAACACGGCGGTTGCCGACCATGTGCATCTTCGTTGGCAGTGCCACAACGTACTTGCCCACCACACCGCACTGCCCGCCCTGATTGTCACCGCAGGCGTAGGCGTCGCCGGTGTCGGTGATGAAGACAGTGTGGAACGACCCGCAGGCCACGCCTACAACAACCTTACCGACCATCGCCTCCACCAACTGTGGCACGTATCGGTCGTCCTGGTCGCCGTGGCCGAGGCGAGCGTTATTGCCCAGGCCCCAGGTGTATACCGACCCATTCGCAGAGAGCGCTGCGTAGTGCCAGGGACCCGCTGACATCGCCGTGATGTGCTTGTCATCAAGGCTCTTGAGGTGGATGGGCAGCGTGGCAATACTGCGCTTGTTGGTCTGCTTTACCGGAATCAGAGCTGAGCCTTTCTCCTGGAGCTGCTTCTCCACGCTAGCGCGATCGCCCAGCAGCGTTGCCTCGCCCCAGCCGTAGATGCGGCCAGACATGGTCCGCACCAACATACTAAAGTTGCTGCACGCAGCCTCGACGATCTTCTCGCCCTCTACAGAGCGCTTCTGCCCATAACCGCAGCAAGCGTTCTCTAAATCAAAGTGGCACTGGCCACAATTATTCGCACCCCACGTGAAGACGTTGCCCTTCAGTGACACGCACGCGTAGTAGGCGGAGCCGGACGTCACGTCAACCACCACGTCGTCCTGGGTAAAGGGAATCACATCCACCTGCCCTGGGCAGATGGGCATATTTGCCTCGTTCGCAATCACGCGTGGACAGAAGCGGGGGTTACCGACGCCTAGCTCACCCCACATGCCACCGCCCATAGACATTAAGATATTGCGAATACCAAGCCATACAGACGACAGCCCACTGCAGGCCATGCGAATCGGCTTGTCGTGTCCGCCGATCATCATTGGGGTGATGAGGTTGTAGCGGAAGTTGGTGCCTAGCTCTCCGTTGCGGCAGAAGCCCCAGCCAACGATCACGCCGTCGCCACTGATGTAGCGCTCAATAACCCGGCGCGCGGATGATGAAACGTGCTCCATGCGGGAATACAGCGCGCCAACCGCTTCCATCCCTGGATTTTGCTGTTGCTGCTGCTGCTGCTGCTGCTGCTGCTGCTCGTTTGACTGAGGCATTGTGCGACGAAACGTAAACCCTGTTTTGTTTTGTTTTTACTTCTGAGCACCCCCGAAAACAAAAAGCGGGGGAAATGAAAAGTGGAATGGTGTGAGCGGAAGAAACCAGCAACAACAAACGAAAATATATATATTAGTCACGGTGGATCCCGCCCGCGCAGCAACTGTTCGACGAAAACCAAGAAACGATGAGCTCCTACGAGAGCTGCCACACAGCCTTACAGCAAAAGTCTTGTGTGAGCGTGTAAAACTGTTTGGCTTGTTGATATTTTTCGTCTTTCTCAAAGTTTAGAGCAACCGGCTGGACTGCCGTTTTCCCCCTGTCAGAGCTCCCAGCGTTGCGCCTGCGAGTCCCACAGGGCAACGGCAACAACAGCAATAAGGTCGCTAAGACGATGAGCGCAAGCTCCAACCACAACAACAACAACAAAAAAAAAAAACACTAAAGGCGGAACGCAAAGAGAACAGATAATAAAAAGAATAGGAAAGAGAGAGAGACAGAGAAGAAAATGGAGTGTGGCGACGTCCACGGCGTCTGGCAACTCGAAGATACAAAAAAAAAAAAAGGACGCGACGGTGGGAAAGAGGGCCTCTGCTCTCGGTCTCGCGGTTATTTGCGGTGAGTTATGCTCTTGGCTACGTTTTGTAGCTGGTTTAGTATTTCTTCATTGTTTCTTTTCCTTTGTAGTGAAATCAGAGGAGTACTGAGCAGACATTTATAGACATGAAGCGGGGGAACATTGGAAGCACAGAGAAGATGAAGGCGTGTCGAGAGGAGGAGACGGTAGCGGTGCCCTTGTTTTCTCCTCTACGCGGGTGGGTGCGTGCAGAAGGGGGGAGGGGGTTGGCCAGCCATCCTTCAAATACAAAAAAAAAGGAAAGCGAGCCTGTGCACCTTCAACGCATGGTTTACATTACAAACGACTTGGAAGCAGCCAGTGAAACCCACAAACGGAAGTAGTTCAACGAAAAAAAAAGTGGGGTCGCCAGCGCTGTAAGCGGTGGTAGACGAAAGACAACAACAACAACAACAACAACAACAGAAAGAAAAAGAGAAAGGGAACTCACGCGGAGCCCCACACGTAGCACACAGCAACGTTAGAAAAGCAACAGAATGAGGGAAGCCACCTGTTGGGCCTCGTGAGGTCCAACGCCACGATGCGCAGTGCATCAGCAGCAAAAGAAGAAGGAAAAAGGGGGGGCAGGAACGGACAGGCAGAGCACAGGATTTCGCTTTAAAAAAAAAATTAAGCCAAGAGCAACTCGGTAGCAGCAGTGTCGACTTGCTTACCCTAACCCCTGTCCGCATCTCGTTGCCGTTGTGTGGCTTAACGCAACAGTGCTCTCAGTCCATCCTGCGCCAGGCGCACCTCCTTCACAGAAGGTCGATGCTTCTCCATAACCACGCAGATCTGATCCCACCCGGCAAAGCATCGAATACCAAAGATTCCCTTATCTTCGGTTGTGGGGATGTTGGGTACATTGGTGGACGGTGTGGTCAGCCTCGTGTCTTCACTTGTTGCGGCTGCCCCGTTGCTTGAGCTGCCGCTGGGGGCCGGCAGTGCATCCACGGCAGGAGTGATAGCTGTGGAAAGATGAGTGGGGTCAATCAAGGAGGAACTTTGCGCTTTTGGCGGGTCGGACACAGTTTGCACGGTGTAGTGTGCCGGCCGCGAGGCACCCCTCGGCGGAGGCGAGGCCGGTGGAGGCCGGGACAGCGAAGGCAACGAAGACGACGGGGCTAGCGTCGCCATCGCAGCTTTCTTTAACGACACGTTCGGCTTGTTCGCTGGCAGCAGTGCATGCAAGGGGCTCCCGTCAGCTGCTTCGGGGAAAATGCGGTTGCTAAGCACAGACAAATCAGGAGAATGTGGCACCTCAGGGCCGCAACAGGTATCTTTCGCGTTGAGGTCGGCATGAGGTGTGCTCGAGGCTGCCGTCTCCTCTGCGGCCTGAACTGCACCCGCCGCCGTTGGGGAGAAGTGTGACGGCGGCGGCGGGGATGGACCAAATACGAAAGCCTCCCCGGCCGGCATCTCAGCCGTAGACACCTCATGCGATGACGGGGACCTTGATCTCGGCGCAGCACCAGTTGAACTGTGTGCAACAGCCTTGCAGTCGACTGCTGTGGATGCGTCGGCCTTGCTGGATTGACCGGATGATGCGCGGATTTGCGGTAAACGCGAGCTTGATGCGTTTATGGCCGTGTTGAGTGTCGGGGGCTCCGCTACTGTTCTGGAACTGCCGCCCACACGAGGGCCCGCCTGGTCGTCACTGCTGGTGAGGCAATGAGTAGTATCCGCGGGCTCACGCTGAGACACCACTGGCCTTGCTGATAGCAGCCGGTGATCCGGCTCTTCAACGGGCAAGCGCTTCAGCTCTGCCCTCGCCTGGTTTTCCGGAAACTCCGTGGCTGACGGCACCCTCGTGCTGGCAGATGCATGCATCAGCTGGGGTACCATCCCCGACTCGACAGACGAGTGTGTGGAACCGTTAAGAGCGTCCTCATCATCACTGTCATCTTCGTCTTCGTCGCCCAAACTGAGTATATCATGCTTGGTTGTGCAGGGCGGTTGTGCCAGCTCTGCTCTCGGTAGCTCGCTAAATGCTGTCGAGTCCCTGCCCTGACAGCGCTGCGGCACCGGTTCGTTCACGTCAATCGAGAAGCAAGGCTGCGGATTGCTGTGGAAGCTCGGTAACAAGTACTTGCGACCGCCGTGACGCACGCGCCCTGAGACGCGCACCTGGCCATCCTCAAACACAACGAGGCCAAACTGGCTTGTGAAGGCGGCATCGCGCACCTGCCGAGCGACGGAGATTGGCGTCTGGAGTATTCTCGCTGCGCCATCCGGTGAAGCCGCACCACCCGCCCGCTGTTGCTGCGGCCTAGCTGCCGCGCTAACATCGCCTTGACGATTTGGCGGCACCCCACACTCGCCATAGGTGTTCACGCCCCACACCCACAGCTCCCCTTCTTCGGTAATCGCGAACGAGTTGTAGGCGCCGCAGCCGATGGTGCGTATATTCTGCGACAGCGCCACCCGCACCGGTGTGAAGGCGGTCGAAGTGAAAGGCTGGGACGTTGCAGCTGGGGGCTCGCAGCTAAGGACATTCATGCCCCAGGCAAAGACCATGCACGACGCCGTCATGGCCACAGCGTGCCGACGACCCGCTGCAATGGCCACAACGTCGTGCAACGTCGGGATGACGGTTGGTGTGCTGACATTTAACTTTCGAGAGTCACGCACATTCCTCCCAAGTCCGCAATAGACTGCCTCGCCATGCGCCAGAACGTTGCCAACGGCAGTGAGCGCAATCATGAAAGACCCACCGCACGCCACCTGGACAATGCGGTGCTGCTGCCCATACCCACCGAGTTCCACTGGAGCGTACACGTAATCGACATGGGCCGGTTGGCAGAGCTTCTGATGCTCGTTGCTACCCCATCCATAAACAGTGCCGGCTTCGTCCAGAGCCACAACGTAGTCAGGGCCGCAGCGAAGGTGCTGGATGGCCACGCCACTGGGCAGATGCACCGACGTGAACTTCGGTGTCACCGTCACGTCGTCGCTGCTCGCTGGCTTCATGCAGTCGCCAATCCCCAGCTGCCCGCGCTCGCCACGGCCAATCGAAACGAGAGAGCTGTTCTCAGACAGCACGACGAGAAAGCCGACACCCGAGGCAGCGCAGCAGACACCGTTGCGCACCATCACGCTCGAAATACGGGAGACCTCGTCAATAGTGGAGTGGCCTACGATCATCAATGCGGTGCGGCGGTGGAGGACGCCGGTCAGGCTGTGGAAGTGTCCGCATTGTAGTGTCAGGCTGATGTAGTTGGTGAGGATGCGCACAGGGGCACAGATGCGGATGCCGTAGCCCAGGCCGACACCACATGTTCGGTACGACCCGCAGGCGACGACGTCGCCGTCCTCCAGGAGTACGCAGGTGTGCTCACGCGCGCAGGCCACGGCGACCGCCTTCCCGGGGAGAGGCATCGCCATGGGGAGGCAGCGCGGCGATCGCCCACGCAGCCCAAGCTGTCCTGAGGCATTCTCGCCAAACACGTACACACTGCCCGTGCTGGTTAGCACCGCGGTGTGCGCGCTGGCGCAGCTCGCGTCAACGGCAAAGCACGAACGCAGTTCATCTACAAGTCGCGGCTTCACCTCTGCGCTGTCGGTGCCGTGGCCGAGCCGCCCGTCGCGACCGACGCCCCACGTGTAGACCTCGCCCCGCTTCGAAATGGAAAGCGCGTGCCATGGGCCGGCCCGCACCGCAGTCATCGGGCAATCGGCACCGAGCTCCAAATGCACTACCTGACGTGCGCACTTGCACTGATCAGACGCCAAGCTTTCCTCCAGATCCTTATCCCCAATCGTGCAGCCCAGCATCGAGGCAATGCCCCACGTGCCCATGATCCCATCGTCAAACAGCAGCACGCCGAAAAACTGGCCGAAGCATATGTCTAGCACCTTGCGCACGCTTGTCTTCAGCCGGGTAGGTGTCAAGACACGGCTGAAGTCCGGCAGCTTCAGGCACTGACCATATACATTGTGGCCCCAGCAGTAGAAGGCACGGTCTCCGGCCAACGCGGCGGCACACGCCGTGCCCGCCGCAACGTGCGTGAGGGTCTCGTCCTCCTTGAGAAGCACGCGCTGCAGGCGGCTTATACCCGTATCGGCGTATCGCAGGCAGCGCTCGCCTATTCCCAGCTGGCCGTTCTCACCGCGGCCGCAGCTGTAGAGCACACCGTCGACGGTCACGACGTACGTGACGGAAAGCCCGCAAGCGATGGACGCCACTCGCAGCGTTGTATTAACGGGTGTAGGGAGATAAACGTAGCCCACGTGGCTGGGCGAACTCGGTGCGGCATTGCAAGAGCTCCTTTCAGCATGGGTAGCCGCAGCAGCCCCCGCAACGCTGGCGCCGCTCTGCCGATCAGGTGTGGCGGTCACTGTGTTCGGCATTGGCGCCACTGTCTTCCCAGCGGTCGTCATCGGGGGGGTGCTGCGCGCCGAGCCTTTACTCGGATGTGCCGTCCCTCCGCCGAGGCTCCCAGCAGCGGTGGTCGTGCCGGTGCACGCTTTGCTTGAGATCTTCTGGCTGCTGCTGCTGCTTCTGCTGCTGTTGCTGCGCTTCTGCGAGTGGGAAGCAGACTTCCTCCGCGATTCAAGGGCATCAGTCGGCAGGGATGACGTCCGTGCATCTACCGTTGCACGTTGGGAGTGCGCAAGCGCGCTTCGAGAGCGACGCTGGCGTAGTGGTCCCAACGCGCCTTTCGAAGAGGAGCCCCAGCTCAGTAGCTTTCCACTATTTATATACTGCTGCAGGAGCCGGGATTGCAAGCACTGACGCCGATGCGGAGAAGTGGCCCCATTGGCGGCCACGAAGTTGTGCTCATTCTGTAGCTTGTAGCTCTGCAGCTCGGCCTCAAGTGCGGAATCTGAGGGATTGGAGCGCAGAGCAAGGAGTCGCATTCTGCCGAGCTCCCTCCCCATATCACCGCTCTCCGCAAATCCTCTACCGGTTTTGATAACTGACTTCAGCATATCGCACGGCACGGGCGGGCGCTGCTTTCTTTCCTGTCGCCACGCGTCAAGGCGGGCCAAGTCCTCCGCAGTGGGCAACCGCGGCACACACCCAAGGCCGTAGTAGGAAGAGAAGAGCACTACAGGGATAGGGAACTGCGCTGGAATAGTGGTCTCCGGAGCCGTGGAAGACGCCAGCGGCGCCGACTGGGGAAGAAGCGGCACAGCAGTGTTTGGTCGGCGGGGCGCATTGGCGTGTCCTGTAGCGCTATGACCACCAAGTCCAGAGGGGACTTCATAAAGAGGATTTACTGCGAACGGCGCGTTGATAGGTTTTTTGGGCAAGTCGCGATACCGACGCGTTACGCGCAGTGGTATGTCAAACGATGCTCCTGGAATGGACACCAGTAGCGCACTTCGATTTTGGATATTAGCGGGACGAGAGGAATTGGACCCTCCATCGCGAGGAGGCGGCGGTGACGGTGTGGACCGCAGGGAAGACCAAGGGTTACCCGCTCGTGAAGACGCACCACCAGCCACGTTACCGAAGCTGATGCTGGAGTTGAGCAGTGGCGACGCATGCGCCACCGTTTCGACTGAACTCACTGCACCGGCTGCTATTCGTGGGCTTTGTCCACTATTCGAAGAGCCGGTTAGTATGTTGATGGAGGTCTCGCTGCGCACGAGATCCTCGGGCGTACATCCGTAAAGAATTGTGAGTAGGTTAACAAACATGATGACGTAGTAGCGCTGTGCACGTCCGAGTCCAAAGTACGCATCGAGGCACAAGTCGCGGCAGCGTTGCAGGCCGAGAACAATAAGAGCTCGCTGCACCTCGAGGCCGTCCTCTGACTGCCGTATCCCCAGTTGCGCCAAGACTCGGATGGCGAAAAAAGCATTGGGACTAGGGAGGCCGTAGTCCTTGCAGTGTGTGTGCCGCAGCTCCGCGCCCTCTTGGATGAGGATATTGATGATGGCCGTCAGCGCCCTCGTGCCGAGTCGATGAGGCTCATGCGATTTTCTGGCATCGATAAAATTTACGATGTCGACCAGACTGGAAATGTCGCCTTCGCAAAGCCGCCGGCATGCAGCCTCCATTTGCCTCCAAAGAAATCCAGCAACAGCAAAATCAAAGAGAACAAAGAGAGAAGAACGAGAGGGAAACACCGCAGCCTACGCAACGCCCCAACAGAAGGGGATGGGTGGGGAAGGCGAAGGGGGAACGCGAAAAGTAGTGCCTGTCACAACTTCCAACGCCGGGACACAGAAAGATGAGAAACTTCGCAGAAATGTCAATATATATATAATCAATAAGAAAAGGAACTTCAAGAACGGTGGAAAAACGAGAGGGGGAAGAGGAAGCGTACGGCGCCCGCTAGCGTGCTCCAAGTGAAAAAGCGTGCGTATAGCAGCTGTGCGACGCGTGTACTGACCAAGCACAGACAGACCACCACAGAGGCTTCGAAAAGGAGACACGTCCTTTTGAAGAGGCCCGTGAAAGGCACTTGCTATGGGTAGTAACGCAAGAGTCGCCAGGAAATATATATATATATATAGAGAGAGAGAGAGAGAGAGAGATAGAATTGGGAGAAGAGGAAGACATCCCTGTTTTACAAAGATTGCCACATTCGAGCAGACACAAGGCTGCCCTTTACTGGAAGAAAAGCAATTTGCCTCCAATACAACGTTCATGTAGCACGGCCCTGACGTCAGCATTCCGATTTTTATTCTCGCTGGCCATGAGGACAACAGGTGTACACCTATCCGACTCCAGCAGTTGATGCAGCACTACTAGGCTGAATCCATTGCTTTCAGTTTTATGGTAGGTCAATTGAGCAGGAGGAGTTGACCCAGTAAAAAAAAAAAAAGTGTCGTTAGCAAGGAAGGAAGTGGCATAAAACGCATCCCCGTCACTGTGATGATCGACAGCCCTCTTCATTCTTTTTTAATTTCAAGACACAGGAGGTCTCAGTGCACGAACGTAGCACTGCGTAAACCACTTGTATATACCCAAGCACTGCCCTCTGAGGCTAGTTTGAAAATCAGAGTGAAGGAAACGGTTTGTGCTTTCCAATTCCTCGGGCTGTGTAGGGTTCGGTGATTCTTCAAGTCAACGCAATTCGATGCCGTGACAGCCATTGCGCGTAGGTTTCCGCCTCCGCGTTGTACAGCGTAGGTATCACTGCTTCTTCACAGCGCTCCACCGTAATCCCCCTCTGATCAGCTCCTGGCGTCGTAGCTTCCTGTGAGGCCGAGAGGAAAAAACACTCTCCCTTTTCCGCATCGCTGTTAAGCTCGTCGGCAGCGAGGATGCCGCTCCGGTAATCGGCATATTTGACGAATGCAGTGCCAAGAAACCGTCCAGTTCGCCGGTGGCGCACACAGCGGACATCAGTGACCTCGCCAAACTGCGAGAAAACCGTCACGATGTCACCCTCCGACAGTTGCGGCGTGTTGTCATCCGCGGGCGACCCCGATGGCGCGTGGCTCAGGAGGCGGCGCACCATGATCCACGGCGTTGCCCCAAGCAGCGCATGGTACTCCGCCGTATAAGGTCCAGAGTTCCCATTGCGAAACTTCTTCATCTCTAGTGTCGGTAAGACACAAATCTTCTACTTGTATGTGCCTAGGTAAGACTTAAGCATGGAAAAAGAGTTGAGACAGTGCAGTTTGAAACCGATGAAAGAGACACGACTTCATTTTACGGCTGAGGCGGAACACACACACACACATATATATAGAATGGCAAGTGCTTTTCTTTTTAAGCGTGAAGGTACCGGTTGGCCTTTCCGTATGCAGGCCATTAAGCCTGCCCATACGCTTCTGTTTGCTCGCACACACTTCATTGTGGTCACAGGATAAAACGCTAGAAAACGTTTCCTTGTCTTTTCGATCACGGAAGAGTACACACACATGCAGAGCGGAGTTCGCTTTGCATTTCCATTATTATGATTATCATGATCGCTCCGATTTTCCATATTGCCCATTTTTTTCGTTTCATTTCTTTTGTTTTTTCGTGGCGCTGACGAGCCTATGGAAAGAACGAAAATCGATGAGCACAAGCAGCAGGGCAGCGCACGCCAAGTAGAGCGGCACGGCGCGTCTTCCTTTCCCCCAGCTCTTTCCTCCCTATTTGTTTTTACTCTAAGACCCATCAACTCTACGGGACACTCAATACAGGGGGGAGGGGGAGGAAACACCTCCGCTTTGTACTTCAACGAATAATAATAAGCATCATCATCACCATCATCATGCGCTCCAGCACCAAGCATGTAAAGCCCAGATTCAAGTAAATGAGGAAGAGGAAAGAAGGGATAGAAAGAGATACACGCACATGAGCAAAGCCTCCCCTTCCATGATGCAGCCCAATGCGAATACCAAACAAATGCACCACATACACATACACATGTATATAGAAGTTCTAGCAGACTTTACGATACGTACATCGCATTCTGAGACTTGAGATCGGCAAAGGTGAAACTCTTTGTCGGTATTCCCCAGTTATATCTCGAAATCCTCTCCATATCAAGCTTCTTTTGCGCTAACTCACGCTGCTCCTTCTCCTGCTTCTCCTGCTCCTCCATCTCCTTTTGCTTCTGGAAGGAGAAGGTAACACTCGTGGGACGTGCTAAACGCGCAAACAGCTCCCTGTTCTTCAATGGCCTCTGTTGCGACGACGAGCGGCGCGGCGGAGAGGCAGACTTGCCGTCCCCGCTCATTGCCGCCTGCTCCGCTGAGGCCTCCTTACGCGTCACGCCCTTGTTCCAGTCAAACGGCGACACCCCACGCTCCTCCTCCCGCCTTAAGCTGAGAAGGCGCTCCTGCTCCGACTTTTCATGGTTGTAACGCTGAGCGTCCGCGTACAGGCGAAGAAAGACTTCGTCCGCGTTGGCAGCGCGCTCTGCCGCTGGGCGACGCGGCTGGGTCGCCGCAGCGTGTGTGCCGTTCTTATCTTCATTGGCTTCATCCCCCACAGCATCCGCGCGCGCCTGCTGGGGACGACTTTCGCTGGATCGCCGTGAGCGCTCTGCATTGTAGGGTGTCTGATCATAGTCACCGCGACTGTTACGAGGCGGGTTGGTGCCTTGGCTGCCACGGTACGGTGAGTCGTGGAAGTTGTGGCCGCTGCGTCTCGACGAGTAGTTGGTCTTTGGGTGAAACGTGCAGTTCACCTCGTCGTCGCGCATCCTTTCCGCTGCATCGTCCTTCTCCCTAGCAACAGGCGGCTGCTGATGCGCCTCCTGCGGCTGAGAGCGTTGTTGCTGCCGCGGCTCCGTAGCTAGCTTACGTACGTGAGGAATAGCTTCCGTATCGCGAGACATGTGGGAGCGTGGAAGGTGCTGCGGTGCCTCCCTGCCGTTAACGAAAGCAGAGCTCTCGCCTCTTTGAGAGCGCGAGTCGCACGACATTGGCGTGCCGGGCGGAATGGAAGACTTCCGCACCGGTGCCTGACGGTCGCCACGTGGCTGTACGTAGTCGTTTAGTGGAGTCAGAGGCAATTCTTCCTTGCGATCGCGGTATCGATTTGCGCGAGTGGCGCTGTTTGACGGGATGCACGACTCGCTCGGCTCGCTTGCAGCGGAGCGTTGGGGCGGCGTGGATGGTGCATGGTGGCTCCAAGCAAAGTCGTCCATGCCTGTGCCACGGGAGGACTCACTATGTCCTTCCGCGTCCTCGTTGCTTTGCTGACCTGCGGCTGCTTGATACGCCGGTTTAGCTGGTCGCACGGCCTCCGGTCCAGTCTGCCTCACAAGCGTTTTTGGAGCGGCGGAGTTCGGGCCGGCCGGCCTTTCTTCCAGAATGAGTCGGTGTGGGTAATGGCTGGTTGGGGCACCCTGGGCGTTGCCCGGCGGCACGGCGGCGCCGCTTCGTGGCTGAGCAGCAGCAAAAAACTGTTGGTAGTGGTCTAACAGACTGCCTCGCGTGGCAGCGGTCTTTGGTGCTTCACTGCTTTTATTGGAATGGCCTTGCAGAACTTTCTGCGGAATGAGCTGAGGCGCTTCGTGTGTGCGCCCATGCTCGCTCACCTCGCCAGCAGCACGGGCGTTTGTCGAAGCTGCGGTGCCTTGTGATGATCGCGCTCGCGAGTCGAAGTAGTTCAGCTGCTCCTGCGGCATGTCATAGGTCACACGGGAAACGCGCTGCTCGGCCATCGTCGCTGCGGGGAGGGAGGGGAGGGAAGGGTATGGGGCGAAAAAGAGTTGTTGTTCACGAGTATAAACGATAGAAGTCAACTCGCCTTGGTTTGCGTGGATAAGAAGGAAGGAAGCAAACAGTTAAAATAAGAAACGCTAACTGTTAAGAGTGAAGCCAAAAACGAAACCTATAAGAAAACGTGGGAACGGATAAACGCAAAGTCACAAAGAGGAAGGCATGAACAATGAAGACGATGAGGCAGAAAACAAAGCAGGCAGCAGCAGCACACACGTACACACAAGAGCTCTCTAGGAATGAAGACCAAACGAAAAACGAATGAGATGCTGATGTGCCCTCTGAGCTGTTCAGTAAGGGAGGGATAGGACGATGCTATAGCACGCGGTGCTCCTCTTCGTGGATCAGAAAGGGACAAAAAAGAAAGAAGAACAGCAGGGAAGGGGAAATGGGGAGGGGGGGTAGTAACGCCGGCAGTTTCATCATAATAAAGGAAGGCTCTGTGATGCATACGTTGCGCGTGGGCTAGCAGCCACTGCAAATGACTTCTTTTTCTCGGATAACAACTCCAGCGTCTGCTGATGAATTAAATTCGGAACGCGTTCCATATCCGTTTCTTCATTTCTTCGTTTCTTCGTCACGCTAATGACGATTGCCATCCATCATGGATCTCCTTTACAGCGATAAAATGGAGAGGGAGAATCATAAGCCCAATGAAGCTTCATTAAGTGGAGGTTTGTGTTAGAGGGAGGGGTTAGAAAATAGAAGCAGCATTTTCACAACAACAGCAACAAACGAGGGTAGCTGATGCATCGCCTTTTGAGCAGCGCTCAGACATGCTGACCGCAGGTTGAACAAAATTCATTTTGTATCCCTATTATTTGTTTCTTTCAGCAATCCTCAAACCTCCTTGAAGAGCGCGAATCCACACTGGGCGCAGCAGTGCTTGCTAAAAGTGTGTGCTCACGCAGTGCCGTGCACGCCGGTGCCCAGCTCAAAACGGTTGAGTCGATCGTAGCGCTGCTGAGCGCGCGCCTCCGCCTGTCGTCTGTATCGGTATACAAAGATACCGCTCAATGCAAAGGTGCACGCAAAAAACATCTCAAACATGATAAACGACATGCTGCTCTCTGAAGCGTCAGCGCGGTTGGGGCATTGTACCTTGGGTACGGCCTCCATTGTACCCACACTGCGTATGTTGGAGTAGCTCTGAAGAAGAGAATAGATTAACATCATACATCAGATGTAGGCGGGGAAGAGAGAGAAAGAGAAAGTGAGATATCTGTGACGAATTCATTCCAGATACTCTTCCGTCGCACCATGGCATGCTTTGGGTAATCGCCAGCCGATGATTGGTACGACGCACATGTTACTCAGCGTCTCACGGATGCCTCCACTCGGAGGGATGTGGCAATAACGGTAACATCATGGGTGAAGCAACGGAGAAACCGTCCAGAGCATTCTGTTAAACGAAAAAGAAACGTTCGCAAATTCCATGTAGGTGACGTTTCAATGCAGGTTGAACGTCGTCGGTCGAGTTGTCCTCTCTCTCTCTCACTTCTTTTTAATGATTCGTGTTGGTTGGTGGGTTCAGCCGCCACAATAAGGGGCGGTGCGGGATTCGGGGGCCCATGCCGGGTGTGGGAAGGGAGGAGGTGGGGGCCTAGGAAAAAACAGCTGGCGCCAAAAAGAAAAAAGAGGGAAGAAAACAAACAAAATAAATAATCGCAACGAAATGTCAAGGGCTCGGACGTCCTTCATCCGTCACAACGCTGCCGAGCTGACGGTGGCGCAGGCCGCTCTCGCAGGAGACCGTTCGGGCAGCGCCGCGCAGCCACACATTTCCAGAAGAAACGCACGCAACGCGCCGCCCTTTCAAGCGCGGTGATTTCGCCACCGCACGCGTTCGTTAAAACAGCATTTATTTTTCTCCGCTCAGATTCCTTGGTGTACATACAAAGGGGCAGCACATCAGGCACACAACATTTTTCTTTAAAGCCAGTTGTTGAAAGCACGCCTTCTCGAGCAACGATGGAACGGGCAACGAGTTCAGGGACTCACGGGATGAATGAGAAGGTGGCGTCATCGCGCTTCACCACCTCGCGCTCAATCAGCTTCTCCAGGACCTTTTTGATATCTCGCTTTTGGATCGACAGGCTCTTCAACGTAGCGCTGACATTGAACATAATGGATTCCAACGGCAGCGGCCCTTTCTCCTTGAGCTGTCGCACGATCGCCCCCTGAATCGCAAACGAATGCGTCTTATCCGCACGCGTAGACGGGCTGTACTTGCCGGTGTGGCTCTGATGCGAGTAGAAGTCCATGTAGCGAAGATCGCACCCTGTCTGAGCACTGCCCTGAAAAGAATTGCTGGTCGCATCTAACACAAAAACGTCTTGCGCCTTCTCGCGCAGAAGCAAGGTTTGAAGAAAAGGTTTGAGCGCGCGGCGGCACTCTATGCTGGTCGTCGCGGTCCGCTCGCACAGCCCACTCAGCGTCCACTCGCTCATCGTATTCATCGCGAGCAAAAGGCGCGTCTGCAGCAGGGACACCACAATCGTCGCCGGGGCCGCGCAGCCCGGCGCACACACCTGCATCCGACAGCCGGAGTGCTCCGGCGAAAACAACAACTTGCGCCCGTGCTTCTGGGCCTCGTACATGCTAATGTGGGACTTCACGATGGGTAGCAGCTCCGCAGGGATGAGTCGCGTATCGAGCTCGCGTGACCGCCGCGTCTCTCCCCAGGCGTATGCGCCGAGTACGTAGGGACGCACAATCAGCCGGTGCTCTCTCAGAGGCAGCCTCCTGTCGTTGCGGCTCGCGTCGTTCACCATACGCATGCAGTCGAAGACGAAGCCGAAATTCGAGTCCCGGATCAGGAGCGCCGACAGCAGGCTCTCCTCTCGGGCGGCGAAATCGGTGCTGCGCTCGAGACGAAACATATTTGCCACGATGCGCTCCTGCAGGAGGCGCGTGTAGGCCTTGTGGAACTCGTCCTGCTTCGAGCAGAGGCGGTACAAGACGGCAATCCAGTTGTCAGGCTTTTCGAGCACGCTCAGCGGCGCCGTCTTTACCTCATCCGCAGCGTTGCGGGCGAGGCACTTCGCGAACTTCGCCGCATTGTCACCGCCCTCCTCGTCCTTCTCGAACGCGGCGATGTTCTCCGCGATGCCTTCGTAAATGGCAGCGCGCAGCCTTTTTGAGTGGTTGAAGACGCGGTCGACGATGACCTCGTAGGAGTGCAGCGCGTCGCGCAGCACACGCAGCACCACCGACGGCTCACTTGCGCCGGCCGCCGCGCGCAGCTCCCGCGCCGTGTACTGCGCAACGGTGCCCTTCAGCAGATCCTCCATCCACGACTTGGACTCCCCGCCGCCGAGCAGCGAGTAGAGGGCAACCAGAAACTCCTTGTGGCTCAGCTGGTCCTCGCTCTGCGACAGGTCCAGATACTTCTTGCAGTAGGGTTGCAGGTAGTCCTTCTCGTCATGCAGGAGAATCTTGAGAACCTCCTCGCTCACTTGCTCATAGGAGGAGCGAATGAGGAAGCACCGCGCCAGTACGTCCTCCTTCTTCACTACCTTCACGCACTGCTTGATGTAGTCGACGACGTCGAGCTCCTTGTAGCTCGCCTTCTTTTCCATGTAGTAGGTGCGGAGACTGCGCAGGTACGTCTCCTCCACCACCGAGGAGTAGAGGATGAGACGCACGTCCGTGGCACAGCCCAGGTTGAGAGAGAAGCGCTTCACGCTCTCCATCTCGCCGACGCTAGTGGCGCCGCCGGAGCGAACGCGGCAGACAATCTCGTTCACCTTCGCTTTGTAAGAGTCCTTCAGCTCTTGCGAGAGGATGACGTCTAGCCACAAGTGCCCGACGACGATTTCCGTAGGTTGGATCACGTGCTCGGGCGGCAGGCCTCGCTTCTGCCACGTCCAGTGGAGATAGGTAAAGATCGGCTTGACGAGATTGGCGCCCGCCGTATACTTCTCAAACGCGTCCAAATAGGAATTAATAGAGTCTTTATGAATGGTCGTCTTGACAATGTTAATTTGCCGTTTGAGGAGCTCGCGCAGAAGGTAGTACACCACCAGCACTTGCGTGCTCTCCACTGTCTGGCCGACAACCGGCGTAGAGTTGCTGCCGCGTACCAGGGCTGGGTAGTTGGAGCACTCATACGCGGTTAAGTCGTACACGAGTCCGTAAGCGTCGCAGATCTGAGAGAGCAAATCATTATAGTCCTTCCCTAAGTCATGCGAGGGACGCTTCTTTACTTTTTCGAAGGCGACGTTGCACACCCCCGCAACCTCCTTCCACAGTGGCGGAAAGGAGTGCAGCTCGCGCACGCCGTCCTCGGTGCCGCTCATCTTTCGCTCTGAAGAAAAATAGAGGAGTGTACGGCTGCCGGTTGAGTGGAAGAATACGAAAAGAAAGACAGGAGGGGGAAAATAAAGAGAACAGAGAAGCGTGCGATGCCTCTGCGGGTCGTTTGTCTATTGGTCTTCAACGTCGCCTGCAGCCGTAGAGTTGCACCCACGCCGCAACAGAGGGAGGCAGCTTTCGATGACAATAAAAATGAGAAGGGAAAGGGAGAAAGAGATGAGGAAAGGCAGGACTGCGCGGCAACTTGGGCCTATTTGCTGTTGTGACACAACCGCAGTCCAAGCGCAAGGTGTATATACATGTAACTAGAAAGGGGGGAGGGGGAAGACTAGGTGTTGCCTTCTCTATCAAGGCCCGCGTTTGCCCGTTTCTCCTTGAATGACGCACGGGCAACAACAGATACACTAATTACGACAATAAAAGTCGGTGCTCTTCCTTTTCAGTACCAACACCGGAGATCGCACGAGCGCCATTGAAGAGAAAAGAGTGCTCGTAAGGTGATAGAAGGGGTAGGGTGAATAGAGAAGTTGTTGCGTTGTGGCGCAAAGGCATGCGTGCTAAGGACCTACCGCTGGCATGACGCTGATGATTGCAGCTCGCTCTCTCCTCTTCATTTTTTTGTGTTTCACATGGGCGCACTCATACACACACATATGTATGTAAAGAAAAGAGATGGAGATCTCACAAGACAAGTTGATAGACGTAATCTGCGACTGTCAGATGCAGCGGTAGCAATAACCATCGGCCTCGCTAGATGCTCTAACGGTCGCTTTCTGTTATGTCGTTGTTGGGCTTGTTACTGGTATTACAGCGCGGATGTATCTCCATCCATCACATAAACCCTGGTACCTGCATAAGGTCGTCCAACAACGTCCCTCGCAACTGGCAGAAGGAAACACGATGCCCTCCACTCTTTCTTTTCTTCTTTTCTTTGCTAATCGCCATGAAGCACGTTACTGAGCAGTCTTGCTTGTAGTCGAGGGTCGAAGCACTGCGCATGAGCAGCAGACATCCCTTCCTCCGCTTTTCGATGTTCTGCTCTGATTACTCACGCGCGCGTTTGTCGCCCGGTGCGGCCGCCTCTGTCTCCGGCTCCGACTCCTCCTCCTCACCCAAGAATGTCGCCGCCACAAGTAGGGGCGTATCGCTTGAGGGAAAGGCGGCACCGTTCAGCTCCGCAAGCGCGCGCTCGAAGCCGATGCGGTCCTTCAGCTCCACGAGCGCGTACCCAGCGCAGTAGCAGTCTGCGCTCAGGGGAATTTTCACGTCTGTCACCGTGCTGAAGTAGTCGGGATCCTCAGCCTTGAACGATGCGAGAAAGTGCACGATGTCCTCCTGCGTCGTCGTCTCGGGCAGGTTCGAAAATAGAAGGACCCACCCCTCAATACTTGGAATCGGGTAGCCAGGCTGGATATCGTCCGGGCGCTGAAGACGCTCGTACTGCGTGCGGGCGCGGCGGACACGGCGCAGCTGCTGCAGACCGGTGCTGGACACCGATGTCGTCTCCATCGTGGCGAAAGCCGACAGCAACAGCAACAGTAAAAAAAAAAACTTAAAAGGAATGATAGATAGCACGGAGAAGGTGCTCTTGTGGTAGAAGCAGCACGCAGGGTGGCACCCCACGTTTAAGCATGAAGCCAGACGGGGGGGGGGAAGGGGGGGAAGCATCTACAAAGAGAGGAAGCGAGAGGGAGGGATGGGGACGGCATGTCGGACCCCCCCCCTTCTTTCTATTGTTCATTTTTTTATGATTCCGAAATGAGCTCCAGAAGGCAAAAGAGAAAAAAGGGGGATCCATCACAGACGCGCCACCTTCATTCAGCTGACCAGACGCTTTCACGAAGCAGACGCTAACATAGAGAAGAACAGAATAGAGAAACGCACTAAAAGCACGCTATCCGATAGGAGTCACACCATGAGGGGTGGATAGAACAACAAACATCAAAGCGAAGAAAAAGCAGAACACACCAAGTAGGATGATGACGCACCACCGCATGCATCGGGCACCATAATCATCCAATCATCGCGATCATCAAGCAAGAACCACATGGCATGTTTTTCTACAGATCCTCGCCGTTCCAGCGCAAGCCCGGCTTCGAGGTGGCACCACCGTACCCCGTCAGCCGCGGCCCGTAGCGGTGATCGCCCTTCACGTAGCCACCACGCATGTTCCCTGTGACCACGTACTGTCCGTAGGCGCGTATCTCCGTCGCCACAGCCCCGTTGCGGGCGAAGACCTGACCCGACTTTACCGTCGCAAAGCGCTGTGAGCGCGAAAGCATCGCATCGATTTTTCCCTGGAGTTCCGCTGGGGTGCACTGCTCCACGCCTTGGCCGAGCTCGATGCGGATCGGGTAGAGAATGCCGGCGCGGGCGTAGGGGTCGTTCTTTCGCATGGAATCCACAATTCGGCAAAACACCGGGGCGAGCAGGATGGGCCGCGGTGATGACGGGCCACCGCTGCGTAACATAAGAGCTCGGCCGGGCGGGTGGATCTGCCAAGTCCTTTTAACGAAGGCCAGCCAAAGACCAGGAAAAGGAAAGAAGTGTGAAGATCGAGGAATATCTCTTGAGCCACCCATCAAAGACACTGCGAGACACCGCAGAAGAAAACCAGCAGGAATTGGCGAAGAAACCCTTCGCACTTGCTCCCTCTTAACATCATTTACTTTCCGCTTGTATGGAGGCCCTACGTACGCGTTTACATCCTTACACACACACACACACCGCGTTCCTCCTGCATTTTCTTTCTTTCTTTTGTTATTGTCGTGGCGTTTGCCAGCGTCAGGATGTGCCAACACCGCATTGGGGCTGATCGTAACAACAGTAAGAACAACAGAAAAGCGAAATAACAAATATCAAAAAAAAAAAAGAACGAAAGGCACGGAAAGCATGAGATGTGCAGGCTGCTGCACTGAGCGAACGGACGGAAGAGAGAGAAAAAAAAGAAAAGGGCCCCCACACACTCTCTCTCATCTTTATCAATCTGGTGTACTCTTTGCTGATGTTTGATGCGTATGGGTACGTGTGCGTCTGTATGACATTAAACACGGCCAAACAGAAAACGAAAAGATGTGGTGCCAACTTAACGGTAAACAGGGATCAGGTGGAGAAAAACAAGCAAACAAGAAAAAAAAGGCGGGTGATCCGTGTACTTCAATTTTGAAAAAAAAAAAGAGACGGGAAACCACAAAAAAAGGAGCTGACAACTCAGGGTGGCACACACGCACACACATACGCACACATACGAAGCCGGGCAACTGCATTGCACTTCTCCGTACGCCTCAGCAAGAAACGATTTGGCTGAATCACTGCTGAAGTACAGCAAAAGAAGAAGGAACCATGACGACACGCAAACAAACAAGCAACAGCAAACAAAGCATTCGCCAACAACATAAAATTCATAAGAAAGAAGAGACAGAGCGGGGATAAGCCCTCACTAGATGAGCCGTACAAGTAGCAAACAAAAAATAAGAACAAAGAAGGGGAAACACGAAGTGAAGGGAGAACTTCATGGCAAGGCTTCCTTAAAAGAGGGTAAAGGAGCGTCTTTAGCAATATACACCTATGTATTGATTGAATAATAGGGTCGCGCCATCCGCTCGCTTCTTTCTCTATTCGTCCTCCATCACTTAGTTGTTGTTGCTGCTACTGCCGCTATGGTAATGGGTTCCCTCGTCATGATTTTAGGAAGCCCATGAGTCACACGCACACACACACAAAGCGGTCCACCCATGTATCGTCGAGTGAAGAACAAAGAGGAGATGAGCAGCCCAGAACAAACAACAAAATGCAAAGCGCACACACACAAAAAAAAAAGAGAGACGGGCAAAGGCCCTTCGCTCGTGCTATCCGGGTAAGTAGTCCGGGCGGAAAAGAAGGGGGAGAGCACCGAGAAGACCACCAAAAACAACAACAACAAAAACACAGACAAGGGAGAAGAGGTCGAATCCTTTTCTTTTTGTTTTTGGTTTTATTCTTTGGTGCGTACAGGAACCGTTCAGCTCTACAGTCAGTCACCAACCTCAAGATCGGGGAAAGGGAAACAAAAAAAAGACCATAGAAAACAAGAAGGCGTGGAAGAGGGGGGGAGGAGGGGGGGGAAAGAGGGGGTGCCGCAGTGAAACAACACAGCCGCACCAGACAACTCCTCTTTCCTCTGCTATTTTGTGGTTTCGGCGGAAGTACGCTCAGACCTTGGCGCCTTCCAGCGTGTCCATCGTCCGCAGCTTTGCCGCGCTAGACGATCCGTTGGCCATCGAATCGGACTCTTCACCCGCCCCCGCGATCGCCTGCCGGCTGCCGTGCGACGTCACATCAGTCACCGTCGTCGACGGCGGCGGCACAACTCCCGACGGCGGAGGAGTAGCACAGCCGCAGTTCTCCGGCGGGGACGCGTCCTCGGCTCCCGGAGCCTCACCAGACAACGCAACGGCCTGCGACTGTTGTTGGATACCCATCGTGGCACCCGGCAACGACGACGCGAGCGGCTCCGCTGGCGCCGGCAGCACCTTTGGGTGCAACAACTCTTCAATGCGAGCGTCAATCTCCGCCATCGTCGACTCGGGCGCGAACCGTGCGTACGGCACGCCCGTCTGGTCACACAAAAACACGGTAAAGTTCCAACTGACGGATGTTTGGTTCAGCGTTCCGCGGATGCGGCTCTTCAAGAAGGTGAAGAGCGGCGATGCATGATCGCCGTTGACCTCAATCTTCGCCATAATCGGGAAGTCCACTTCCCCTATGTGGGGAAACATATTCGAGATATTCTCCGCGATTTCGTCCTCGTTGCCCGGCTCGCCGTTGCCGAACTCGTTACAAGGAAATGCGAGAACGGTGACACCCTCCGAGCGGTGCTTGTTAAACAGCTTTGTCAGCGTGGTGTAGCCGGTCTGCGTGTACTCCTTGTCCTTACTGGCCACATTACAAATCAAGACCACCGAGCCCTTGTGCTGCGCCAAGTCGTATAGTTCATGGAAACAGTCAAGAACCTGGAAGTCGTAGATTGTCTTGTTCGCGTTCGGGTCTGTGGGCTGGAGAGGAGGCTCGTTGCTAGCCAGCGTCTCGTTCAAAGCCTTGATTTGAGAAGTGGAGCAGTTCAAGCCCCCTTCGCCAGCAGAAAGGGGGTGCTGCATCAGAGGAAATGTCGTCGCTGGGGCCGTGAAGATGGAGGTCACAGCACGTCCGCGAGTCTCCATTATCGTCTGATTGGATTTCCTCTTTGTGATGCGAAATTTAAAAAATAAGAATAAAAAGAAGGGAATGCCGACAGCACAGCAGAACGCAGCCGACGGAAACTCAAATCAAGGATTGATACCTGCGTGGCAAGGCACCAAAACGAAAACAAAAAGAAAGGTCGGCAAGAGAGGGGGAAGCAAAAGCAGAGGAAGAGCGAAAGTGGCATCGATCCAGGTACCCCACAACAAACTTCACGAAAGAAACAGATGCCGCAGCACGACACGGTAAGGGGAGGGAGGGGGACAGAAGACCAGGAAGCAGTTGTCGGCGGTCTGCAACGCCGACAGAAGATGGAAAAAGAAGCACATATCCATCGCTACTGTCAGCCCCAGGCACCGGACAAGTAACAGCTGAAGCACACAATGTACCCCCACTTCGCACACCACACACCCCAACACCAGTTCAACAGCCATACTTCGTCAGCCCAGCACGTGGAATAACGAAAACCAACATTACCACCACGGTCATCGCATCGATTGCATATAATTACAACCACAAACGAAATATATATATAAATGCGGTAAAGAAATAGAAAGCTCCCATAATAATCATAATCATTTTGACAATGATAATGAAAATGACAATAATGATAACGATAATCATAATCGCGCAGAAGACACAAACATACACAGCTTTGAGCAGTACCAAAACACCAACACACACACACACACACACACACACACACACACCGCATCATCAACCCCATCTACAACAACCAAGGTGAGGCCCAACGGGCACACCAACACCCATATATATGCAAGGCAATGAGGAAACACCAAAAAATCAGCAGCAAGGCAGTAAACCGAAACACCTACAGCTTCGAGCCACCAGTGGGTGCCGCTGCCGCGCT